>JAAAKQ030209258.1:0-11678 GCA_010016005.3 Zanna intricata | reverse complement strand
TGTGAATATTAGACCTGCAGGTTGATATTTTTCAAAGTTTTATAAAAATTATAATTTATCTTATTTTGTGTAAATTATAATTTTTAAGCCAGTTAATTATTTTTGTAGTTAATAGCAAATAATTTTTAAATATGGCTACTTAAAAGATAATTTATCTTGATTAGTTTTTAGTGCAAAGTTATTTGTATATAAATTTACCAGTCTATACACAAGTGAAAACTTAAGTGATACTGAAATAACATTTGAATATCCTGACTAGTTTAACCAAATAACTGTTTCTATGAATGAAATCTATGAGTAATAAATTACTTGGATGTTTCATTTAGCCAAGTACTTGATTAATATATTCAAAAGTGGTGATAATAAGAATGTTAATGTCTACCAATATATTTAAAAATGTAAAGTATTTGCATTATTATGCCATTATTACTATAAATATTTTACAATAAAACCAAAAATATTGATTTCCTTGAAAGTAAATCAACTCGTAAAAAACTTTACTACACATTTTGGAGATAAAACTGAATCTTTAAATATTGCTTACATAATTGATCCACTTTTATATGGTCATCAACCTTGAGTTACTAGTTAAAAAAGTAACTGCATTTGGTTTCAATGATTCTTTATTATTATGATTAAAATCTTTTCTCTCTGACAGAATCCAGTATGTTAAAGACAATAACAATATATCAAAACCAATTTACGTAATCTCTGGTGTTGGCCAAGGTATTCATCTTTGTTCACCATTTTAATTTGTTTTTATTAATAATTTGGCTTCAATAATTAAATATTCTAAAATTTTATTATTTGCGGATGATGCCAAACTTTACAAAATAATTGAAAATTCTTTTGTAGCAAGTTAAATGGTGTAAAATATAATTTTGAAAAATGCTTTTATAACTCTTTTGGAAATAGTAATGAATATTAAGTGCAATTATGATATTCTTAACAATATTGCTGTATAAGAGTGCATACGTGCTAAAGATCAAGGAGTCTTTATTGACAAATTTAAATTTCAGAGTCATATCAATTACATAGTTACTACAGCTATAAAAAATATAAATTTCATCAAAAGATATCAAAACATTTAAAAAATAAAGATTCCTTTAGATCTCTTTACTTTTTATATATTCACAAATTTTTAAAATGAAATACTGCTCAATTATTTAAAGATGTAAGCTTTCAACTCAAATTATTTGAAAAGTCTCATGTTTTTCTCAGATATTCTGTATATAAATTAGGAATATCTATGAATTACTCTAATGATGATTATTGTGATATAAAAAATTTATTGAAAGTTTCAACTTTTAAGTTTAGCAATGGATAGAATAGACTTATTATTTACTGATAAAATAATTACTAATGTAACACCTGTAATGTACACACCTGAATTACTTCAAACTTTTTATTAATATTTTCCAAATAGAAATCTAAGGCATAATAAATATTATTTTTATATGCAAATGAATTCACATTGCACATCTCCTATTTCATGTTTATCTAATCATATTTAACTATTTCATGTTTATCTAATATTAGTGCAGATTGGTTTGATTCATATACTTCATAATTACCTAATAATAAAATTAAATCTAAAACATTTGTTATTGTATTTAAATTTATAACATATTTTCTTATAGCATCTTTATTATTTATTATAATCTGCACATTTTTTTTTTTATATTCATAAAATTTTATTTTCTTTATTTGTAATAAATAAATAAACAGTAACTGAAAAATATAAAAAAGCAATACAAAACAGTATATGGGAAGTGTTTTAATGTTATGAATAACTTGCAATTGGTTTGTTAAAGATTAATAATTCATAAAATAATGTTGATTTTCATTTTCTTAAAAACTGATATTTTTCAACTAAAAATTTTGTAAAATCTCTTATTTATTATTATCACATCTGGTTAATCTCTAAGAAACAAGAGATGTCAGATACTACAAGTGCTGCATATAAAACATGACAATTAATAACAGGCTTTCTTTAATTATTTTTTTAAATTCAGAATTTGATTTATTTCTAATAAAAGTTATTTATTTTGCTCAGTTCTTTAATGGATGAGATAACTCTCATATTATTTCTCACTGTAAATAATAATTCATTTCTTCTTATTATCCTGTATTGCTAGTTTTAAAATGAGGCACTTCCACTTGCATCATTTCAGTGAACTTCTATATAGAGTGTGATATAACCTTTGATTTAAAGAAATTAATTTTTTACTGTACTTTGATTAGGTTATGACTGTGATAGCATGTAAGCTAGTATAATAAATCATTTGAACAATATTTAACAGATTGTAAATTTAGATCTTAAAAATTGTTACTTAAAATGATTATTAATTTACAAAACAGAAGTCTTATTTTTAACAAATAAAAATAACAATTGTATTTAAAAATACTAAATTTTTCAGCAGTAATGAAGATAAAATATGTTAGAAAAGTAATATATTAAATAATCTGAATTTATATATAAAAAAATGTTAAACTCTTCAGTAGTTTACATAAAGGAAAATTTATTTCACTTGATAAATATACAGTGAGTTTGGAAAGTTGAACTGGAATCATGGAAGTATAATGACAAAATTTTCTTAATCATTACTTTGTATTTTTATTTCATTTATTTTACATTAACAATAATAGGAATATTTTATAAAAACTGCTGAAAAATGACCTACTCCAACATCAATATAACAAAGCTAGATCTTAATTTGTTTTCAAACAATTTAACTAGCTGATGTACTGAAATGTCTAATACACATGTTGTTATTGCAGTTTTTAGTTCATCAATCGTGCATGGTCTGTTATGATACACTGATTGTTTTGATGCCCTCTATAGAAATTAATTGGGGGATCAAATCTGGTGAACATGCAGACCAGAAACCCCTCGAAATGATTTGTTCACAGATATTTTATAAAAAAGTTACTGACCTCTCTTAGCTGAGTTACTTAGATGGAGTCACAGCGCATGTGACTCTGTGTGCACTGTGACTCCATCTTTTTAGGTTCAACTGTGATTGATTTCTATTTCTGTTAACTGAATAATAATGTTTGTTAAAACAGCACAGTCATGATCACTATTAACTGTATTTTCCAATAATATTGGACACACAATGCGCATTTTACTCACACCTACTCCAATTTTTGCTTCATGTAAAGATTGTTCATGAAATTCATGGGGATTAGTTGTCAACCACAGTCATGTATTTTGTAAATTAACACACCCTCCCAGATGAAACTGCAGTCCATCTGTAAAAAATGTAATATCAGGGATACCTACAGAAGTTTTGGTCAATAATATGTTAAAACCATTAACAATAATTTAGTCTTTTGACATGATCTGTAGGTTTTAGTTCTTGAACTCACGTTACTTTCTAGGGAAAAATTTTTAGTTGTTTTCTCACAGCTTTATGTACAGTAGCAAGTCCAATATATTGTTGCTGTGTTAACAGACAGAGCCTGTTGTACAAAATGTTTTGATAAGAATTTGAATTTTATTGGTGTAAAGAAAAGGAGTATTTGGAAATTAAATCAGTATACTTGTCTTCTTTACATAAATAGTGTTCAATGAGAAAAATGTGCTCTTCTACGGAAAAATGTGTGCTCTCTTTATTACATTTCTAGCAACTATTGATTCTGATTAATGAAATGAAACTAAGCATGTTTCTGAACTCAACAACTGATGTCTTGGTTTATTACTGAGTAACGCCCAAAGAACCCACAGAGCAACCAATCTAACGCTGAGAGAACAGAATGTACCATATAATTCTTACACAGCAACTTTTCAAACATACTATATTAAGAAATATTTTAAATTGTGACTTAGCTGTATTTGTTTTTTGAGTACTGTACCTCTTACCATAAAAACTGAAAACTGTTGGTAACATTAATAAAAATGACACAAAATTATAAGTATTAGTATTAAATGATAAATAAATATTAATAATTAAATTTTTTTTTTTAATAATATATTTGGGATTCATGACTGAAAGCCCCAACCAAAAGCTGTGTATTAGATGGTGAGTTCTATTTTAGTAACTAATTAAAATACATCCTGCTATCATAGAACATATATAATTGTAATGAAGTTGAGTAAAAAAAAAACTTAACTATAAATTTAAATGTTCCAGGCGATCTACATAAATTATCAAAAAGGGCATGGTATTGTGAACCAATTTCACTGAACAGTGTGTGCAATAGTCGTTGTAAAGAACACGGTCTGCAAGGGACATGTGATGTAAATTCAGGACGATGCTTATGTATATTACCAGATTTAAAGGAAAAAGCTTATATTTATTAGCTTAAATAATCAAATTAAAATATAACAAGATTAAATGAAAGCTAGATAAAATGACTACCATTAAATTAATTTAATGAAAATTTAAATAAGTAATTTTCAAATGTAAAATATTTTTTATACAGTGTTGAAACAGTTCTTTAATCCAAAAGATTTTTAAATAACATTTTATCAAAAGTATGTACCAATTTTTCATGTTTTTTAATTCTTGTTGGAACATGGTCATTATATAGTTCTAATCCAATAACCAAGCAAAAATAAAAATTTTTCTCTCATAACCTTTTTTTTTGTTTCCAAGTAAAAAACATATTCTTTATCATGGAGAAAAGCTTGATTTACTTTCATAATGAGCTGATGTCACCCAAATAGTATGATACAGTCAGACTAGTTAATAGTTCTCCTCAGTGTATATATTTTACATTTAAGGTATACATACAAGCACCACTCATGTTTACCTGCACATCTGCACGGCTCACTCGACATATACACATAACTTTATAATCTCATAACAGAAAACTCCAATAATATTTTCACAGTTAATCTTGGTTCAACTAACTTTCAGGAAGGTTAACTGACTCAAAAGACTAAACACAACAGATAGAGAATTCAAAATCAAGTTAGTAAATCTAAAATCAATTTCAGTAGTATTTTGTAACAGATAAGGGACGCTGACTATAAGTAACAGAATGGACAGGTTTCATCCATTAAAAAGGAAATATCACAATACATGTAAACTACACATTTAATAACCAGAAATTTAAAAACACAATAACAATATACATAATTAATTACTAAGAAACTCTTTGACAGAAAATGTACTGACAAATTTGTCAGTACAGTAACATTTGAATACAACAGATCCAGCAAAACAGGTATTCCAGATATCCATAATGGAGAGCAGCGGCTTGTTTTAATGTACAGTTCAAGTATATATTGAAATTTTAAAAACAAAAATTTTACTTTCTTAACTTCTGAAAATATTCTTCCTAATAAATTAATATATCCAATTCTATATATATATACCTGTTTGTTATATAGATGTTATGTGTATAAAAGCAACTTTAAGGGGGGGGGAATTTCTTTGTGTTTTCCTAGTAACAGCTTTAGGATTACATAACTCTCATATTATTAATCAAATTCTGGCAAAATTTTTGTGCTTATTAAAGAGGTATATCATGAATGTTTTTAAGTCTACCTGAGAAGCACAATGCAACTGTTTTATCCATATTTAAAGTTAGGTAGTAGTAATCCACCATGTGAATAATAATTTTTTTTTAGCTGCTATATACAATTTTCAATTCTTTTTAAATGATTAACTTCAGATATAGATATGTGGTCATCTGCAAGAAGGATTACAACGAATTATCAAAATTCTGTATAACATTTAATTGCATACAGATTGATGGAATCATTTTGTAAATTGTGAAAAACACAATTTGGGGAGAGTGTTTTTTGGGGAGGCGAAAAAAACTATTGTGTTATCATCACCCGAATAAAACAAAATGCGCTAAAAAACATGAAACAAACTAAAATCTAAAATTAGATTGAAATTAAAATATGACAAAAAACTTAAAACTAATATCACATATAAGGGGAAAATTTGTTTTGTATTTTTTTTATTTTTGTTTGACCAATGACAGTAAGAATACGTTTACGCATGCCCTGCAGGGTGTGTCGGGCTCGAAGCCAGAACACTAGTCATCCTGACCTAGCGTAAGCTAAGTGGGAATTGGACATGGAGCCTTGGCGACCATAAAACAATGTTGCTCCCACCCCTACCAACTAAACCTCCCTCACCATTTCAGTTGCCTTTCGGCATCTCATCAGTCAGCCCTAGAAGTTGTGACAGCAGATTACAACTAACCTTTTGTCCTCCCGCTTGGGCTCCTGCAGTGGAACTCCCCTTTGGAGTCCTCCTGGTATCATTAAGGCATGGCGACTACCTGCTTGTGGTGAGCCGACACATCCCTCCTCCAGGAAGCTATCTGTCCCGCCCTACTAGCCTAATAAGGGGAAAATTAAAAAGCTAAAAACTAACCTAGATTAAAATTAAAATATTAACTAAAACTTAAAGCTAACCCCTGAGATAAAATATCACTTAAAACTAATATCATGAACCTCTTACTACTAATATCACACTTGGATAGTAAAAAAAAAATCTATTTAAAACAAGACAGTATATAATAAAATTTAACAAAATCCAAAAGGCTGCAAAGGTCCCTTCTAGGATAACAGAATAAAAAACAACAAAAACAAATAAAGACATTTAAAAAAATAAAAAAACATAAATGCATAAACACACTTTAAAAACATTACAAATACAAAAAATATATGCAAAAATATCAAAACTTATGTAAAACACAATCACAACGCAAAAATAAAAAACTTCACTATCATTGCCCAAGATTCAGCGGAATGTTTCTGGGAAATTTAAATTTATAATGTAAGGCCGCATAACATATGCAATCCACAATTATGTGGTGCACAGTCAAGTGACAGTTGCATCATATGCATAGTAGTGCATGACCTGCTGACATCAGGAAATGATAGGTATCATATATATATATATATATATCTATCCTATTCATCCTCTGAAGTAATACCTTACGGTAGTTCTGGAGGCTAAACAGAAAAAAAAACAGGTTAGAATTCTTTAATGTATTTTAAAAATTAAACTACAATAACTTTTTTAATTTCACCTTTAATTTGAGACTAATTTGTTAACAATTTAACTAACAAATTTTCAAATCAGTCCTGCCAACTTGATGTATGTAAATATTTATTCTGAGTTCTTAATCTAAATCAGGTATTCTACTTGGAATCTATATAGGAGGAAGAACATGTAGTCTGCCACTTCTTGTTTATTACAATCTGGTATCACAATATAAAACATTATAACAAGCATGTTATAAAGATACCTGTCAATTTAACAACTTCTATTTTTACAAACTTATATAAAAGTATAAAGTTATCTACTAAATCTAAATTTTCTAATGCAACCTTTCTTTAAATCATATTTCTTCAAAAGTTAAAAGTAAATTTTTTTTGTTTAATAGGATGGCTATAAATATAAGTAAAAATATGTACTTTTTCAGACATGCTATTTTCTGTATGATTTTTAAAGATATAAAGTTATTAAAAAATTATTACTTGCATAAGTTGTCAAAAAAAAAAAAAAAAAAGAAGAAAATCTCAACAACTTTTGATAACCACTATCTTCAGAGTTAATTTATTTTTAATTCTATATCTTTTAAAAATATATTATATTATCCATTGAAAGCTAGCCATTAAAAGTTCAAAATATTTCAACTTTTTTAAAAAACTTGCATATAAGCTAAATATAATTTTTAATTACTTCATATCTGACCTAATATACTACAGTAATAATATGGTGTTGACGGCCAGTAAGTAATCATTTCATTGTTTACTGTTAATAAACTTAAATAAACATAAAATAAGTATGAAATAATATAAAAAAAATTAAGAAAAGCAAAAAGTTCTTAAAAATATCAGAGAATAAATGCAGATGAAGAAGACAGGAGTAAAAAATATGTCTATATAATCTATTTGATTTCCCTAGTAGATTAAAAAATTACTAAAGCAGCAGCTGCACATCCAACAAATGAAGCATTGGTAGTGTTACAAACTGTATAATCCAAAAATTTAAATGTAATTACAAAATAATTGTCAATAGCATATTTAACAGTATGAAGAAATAAATTTATCGGAATTTCACCGCAAATATTATTTTTGAACTTATTTTGATATTGCTGAAATTTATTGGGATCCAAAGTTGAAATAGCTTTCATCGCATATTCGTCCAGTTTATAAATAGTCCCATTCACAGTATTAAATACTTTACTAATTACAGTGAAATTATAAATTTTACCCCAGTGACAGAAATCAGATGAAATAATAAATAGATTTTCTTCATATTTTAAATATTTTAGAAAAAATCTTGATATATCTTTCATCTGTAATTCATCTAAATCACCAAAGATTATTGGTACCAATTTAAAATGACGTCTACCCATAACTCTTCCTAAGAATGGAAGCACATTTTCTAAACTATGTTCTAATTCATCTTGTGCTTCATCCATATACATAAAATGTCCAGTTTTTATTAATTTTGAATAAACCTTTGTATCAATTTCGATGCTATTAAATGGTGTTTGATAATACAATGAAGGGCTCAATCTGCCTTCTTGAAACTGAAAATGATGTGATGGCCCTATTAAGAATACTCTTTTTATTAATTTTTTATCAATTTGTTTAAAAGCAGTTCCAGTAACATTACCACATAGTCTTAAATCCGCATGAGGTACAATTATTGCTCTTGCTGGTGAATAAACTACAGGTTTACTATTCACCCATTCATCAATCTGTTTAATTAGTTTCTTTTTATCATACTCATAACTTATTCCAGGATAGGATAATGGTCTTTCTTTTTCTGTAAAACAAAATAAAATTCAGATTGATATTTATAAATATAAATTTTCATAGACCCTAATTGAAGAACTTCTCTAATAGGCTCTCTTTTACTCTCTTTTTCTGTTTAGCCTCCAGAACCACTGTAAGGTATTAATTCAGAGAATGATATGTATGAATGTATGAAATGTAGTCTTGTACAGTCTCAGGTTGACTGTTTCTGAGATATGTAGTTAATTAGAACCCAGCCACCAAAGAACACTGATATTCAAGATCTAGTAGATCACTAATAGACTACTCAGTCAGTTATTAATCCCATTGTAATTTTTACTTAATCTTGTTAATGGCAAATCTAATTAAATTCATTTTTCATTGCAGCGAATAAACAATGTAATCAATATTGCTTAAATACTTAACTTTTTATTTAATTTTTTTCTAATAACCTTCTTTCGGGAATATAACAATATTATTTCTATATAATAATATTATTTCTAAAAATTGTTTTATTTCAATGAGCCAACAAACATACTAGAAAAAACCATCTAGTTCTATACTTATATGTAATATTTCTTGCTACAACTATCTAAAAAATCATTCCCAGTTTATTGCAAAACTAGTGCACTTAATTTAATGCAACTTGGTTAAACCATTTCTAAGATTTAAAGCTAAGTAGAGGTCAATGCATAAATAAAGATGCAAACATATAGAACTTTGTTTGAGGTTTGTAGTATTTTTGACTCACTGCATTGCAAAAACACAAAACATCTGGAGAGTGAGAGTAAATTTTTGACTGGTAGCTTTCTCTCATGAATTTTCCACCTAAAAGTACAAATTTATGAAATGTAGTATGGTTATTTTCACTGTAATGTATTCTTATTTTATATTGAAGAATGTTTTCTGAATTATCTTCATCATAAAACACCTTATTTTTAAAATTAAAAATTAGAATAGTAAAATTAAAAAGTCATGTTTCTTAATTAAACGTTACATGTAATTGAATTTTATTATGAGTAATAATTATAAAAAGTTTAGTTAAGCAATATTATTGGTTTTCTGCTAAATAAAATATAAAATTTTTCCTCTCAATTCATTAGATTTTGAAAGAGAGAGATACAGAGAGTGAGAGAGAAACTTTTCAAATTAATGAGTTTTACCAAATTAAAAAAAGAAAAAACAAAAAATACACTACTTTTTCCTGATCAAACTTTTTGTATTTTTTAAACAAAAAATTAATTTTTTTACCATTCCAAAATTTTTTCTAAGTTTTTAGCATATTAAATATGTTCAATGCAGCTCATAAGCATATAAAGACATACAAGGTTTTTATTTCACTAAATTTGATTCCAAAATATTTCATCAACTAATATTTACATATTAAACAGAATCTACAATATAACTTTTCCTTTGAAAACTGTTCTGATTAAAATTTAAAGAAAAGTTGTTTAAAAAAGTTAAAAGCTCTCTTGAATAAAATAGTTATTGTGATGAAAAACATGAAGATATGCGATATAACTTATTAAAAACTCAAATAAAAAGATAATGTTTTCTTTTCTGAATTGTGGAATATTTTTCTAGTTCTTTTCAAAGCTTTTATTTTAAATAATCTATCAAGAATAAAAAAAGGATAAGAATAAAAATCTGAAAAGAATTTCAGTAAGCACACCTGCAAATTAAGAAACTGAGAATTATACTAACACTTATGATAAAAAATATATATGTGTATATAAGGAAATATACAATATTTCCTTCAACATACAATATACATATTGTTTGTACTGTAGGGAATATTGTATCTATTGTATATGTAGGCAATATTTCCTTCATAAATTTTTTTTTAAAGTCAGGGAAACAATTTTTTTTTATTTATTTGGTTAAAGTACCTCAATCTTTCTGTGTACCTACAATTTGGTTTATCTTTAAGTTAATTTTAACAGCAATCCCGCAGCACCAGTTTGACAAGTAATTGGAGCTACTCAATCAATCAATACAAGTTTGTTGATAAAATAATACTGTAATAAAGTGAAAGGCCAAAACAAGAAGAAAAATTCAAGGAGGCTTATTTAAGTGCTACCTCTTGAGTTGTTAAAACTGTACACATCACTTTGAATTCAAAAAAAAACACAAAACTCTACCTACTACACATAAACTCAAAAAAAAAAAGTTCTCCCATCTAAATGTGAATAGTATGTAAATATTTTAATAAAACTTACTTTCAAAGATCAATGCTCAAACAGCAAACAGATAATCACACAATATTTATATTCACTGTTGACAATATATCTACAAAATGTGATTTACATTTCTCACTTTCAGTTTAACTTCAGTTATATTCTTTTTGGCACCAAGATTTCAATATTTACATTACTTGGTAAATTTAAAAATTGGGAGGGCTGCACCTCAGCAGTTTTGACCCAGACATCTCAACTCCTAGGAACAAATCTATCCTATATTTATATGCTTCAATACCTGACATTTCTAATATAATTTAATAAGTTGTGCAATTTAAATTACAAAATAATTCTTATACCTCTTATAATAACAGGATTAGTTGCTCTTGATCGTGTTAGTTTTCTTCTTGTAACCCTTTTTCTAGTGTATCTTCGAACATTAACACGAGGTACTCTTGTTCTCCTTGTTAATAAAGATTCTGTAAATATTACAACAGATATTATGAAAAACAATAACAGTATTAAATTATAAATGTTTCTCATTTCTTCATTTCTATACCATTATTTCTATACCAATTATTTTATTACATCTCAGTGAATAATATTATCTCATTATCTATCAGTAAATCAGTACACAACTGATGTTCTTATCACATTCTTATCATACAATTGATTTTATAATAACATCTGGTTTTTTTTTTTTTTTTTTTTTTTTTTAATTAGGTTTTATACGGGCATCGACTGCTATGGTCATTAGCCCTCATCACATTCTTTAAATT
>JAAAKQ030209247.1:0-11678 GCA_010016005.3 Zanna intricata | reverse complement strand
CTTGAACCTTAGAACCCTCGACTTCGAAATCAGCTGATTTGCGATGTCGCGTTAACCACTAGACCAACCCGGTGGGTGGGTTGAATACATTGTCCTGAAAATCTTTTACATTTTTGTGAATGTAAAAAAACATTTTGGTTTTCTTTTAGAAAAAAAAATTTTTTTTTTTTAATTTCTGTTTGTGTGAATCAACCTATATCCGGAGAATTTTTTTTCCCAAATCTGAGGCTCTAAAAAAAAGCTCGTTCAATAACAAATCCGTTCAATAAAAAACACGCACGCACGCCCGCGCGCGCACGCACACACGCTATTTTCTGATTATATTTATGATCTATTAAAAGGCAGAACTAGCTTTTGGACAGATGGCTGAGATGATTAATAAGATTAATACTGATGGTGAACCATCCAGATGTTTTATACAGTCTATTAACTAAATAAAAGTTTGAAATTGTTATTTATTAAAAAAAAAAGTTGTCTTTTTTATGTGATACGTAAAAATAAAATTAAACAATTAATGTTTTGCTATAATATTAATTAATAAATGAAACTTTTGAGATTATTTGTTAAAAAGAAAAATAAATTAATTGCATCAACGGTACTTACATTTTTTATTTATTTTTAACTGGAACAAATTTAATCCGCCAACTCACAGTCTAACAATTTTATTAAATGTAATCACTTCTGATGTTGACGTCATAAAATAATTATTACGTATAGTATGTAAATTTTATAAATCATCATAAAGTATACATTATAAGTTCTGTATTTATTTAAGCCAAAAGAAATAAGAGCGGACGATAATAAAATTATTTTTATATGCTTAATAAAGTTCAACACTGTCATATGAACGAGTAGTTTGGCAAACACCATCTTCCGAAATATAACTTAGTTGTCCGCGCTGGTGCCAATACAAAACGATTAGGCTATACGGAAGTCTAGAGATCAGTAGTTTTAAAAATCGTTTTTTACCAACTGTACTAGTCACGCCACATCTTTACCGATGAATTTTACGCTTAATAATAAGCTTCAAAATAACTACAGAAAAAACCGACGGCAATCATCTTTTTTTTTTATTGTTTAACCTCCGGAACCACTTTTAAGGAATATATTCAGAGGATGAGGTGAATGAATTGTAGCGTGTGTGAAAAATGCCATGCCTGACCGAGATTCGAATCCAGAACCTCCTGATGAAAGGCCGAGACGCTATCATCTTTTACTTTCTTTTTTTTTCTGTTTAGTCTCCGGAACTACCGTAAGGTATTACTTCAGAGGTGAATGAGGGTGATATGGATGAATGTGAGTGAAGTGTAGTCTTGTACAATCTCAGATCGACCACTCCTGAGAAGTGTGGTTAGTTGAAACCCAACCACCAAAGAACACCGGTATCCACGATCTAGTATTCAAATCCGTATATAAAAGTAACTACCTTTACTAGGATTTAAACTTAAGAACTCTCGACTTCAAAATCAGCTGATTTGCGATGTCGCTATAACCACTAGACCGGTTCTGAATGAAAAAAAAAGTGGGCATCATCTTTTACTTAAAATCACTTTTCGGTTCACTTTTAATTTATTACATTTTTTCTCCACCGTTAGGTATTACATCAGAGAATGAGGTGAATGATTTGTAGCCTGTGTGAAAAATGCCATCCATACCTGACCGGGATTCGAACCCGGGACCTCCGGATTAAAGGCCGAGACGCTACACTTGCGCCACGGAGGCCGATTCTAATTTACTATTTTTTTTTTTCATTGAATTGAAATCAGAATAAACTAATAATATTTTTAAAAAACCAACTTATTACAAGAATACCCAAAAAGGAGTGTAATGTATTTAGAGTGTGTGCGTTTGTTCAACTGCAGGAAGCTCAACGGCTGAACTGATTTAAATGTATGACCCCGCGTTGGAATCCTTTCGTTACCGGGGGTGTCACATAGCTGTATATATGAGAGTAAACATGTATAGATAAAAGCCGACGAACACAGTTATAGGACTTTCCCATCACGCGGTTTCGGAAGCCCTCTTTTCGGAAAGTCAAACAACAATGAGTTGTTTCTGATGCACAGCTTACAGAAAAAAAATGAATTGCATCAATGCAGATTATAAAGAAATCTGACCAAGTTTGATTAAACTCGATCCAATAATTCTAGATACAAGAGGTGATTTATAGCCATATAGATGCTTTCGAGACAGAAAAGTAACACGTATATATATATATGTGTGTGTGTGTGTGTTTAAATAAATTAAAAAAAAAAAAATTATATACAAATATTACGGATAACAAAATTGTCACCCGTACACTCTAGTTATCTTATTCTCTTGTTAAAGAGCAATGTTAGTAAGCATTTTTTTTTTGCAGTGTTTGTTTTAATGTTTAGTATTCATTTCTTGTTCTTTTTTAACTTAACTTTAATTAAAGCCCATGGGTAATGATCAAAATTAAAAAATCCAGAAATATTTTCTATTAACTACCTAATTTTTTTTACCTCCGGAACCACCGTTAGATATTATATCAGAGGATGAGATGGATGATTTGTAGCGTGTGTGATAAATGCCATACCTGAATTTTCTAACCGGAATTCGAATCGGGAATCTTCGGATGAAAGACCGAGACGCTACCACTCGCGCCACGGAGGCCGACACATTTGGGTAAACTGAGGAAGAAATTGTGTATAGTAATTAAAAATAACCGATTATTACATCTCATATTAAATATTTGTAAATAAAAATATTATAAATTTCGTACCTGTAGGTTCAATAAAAATCAATTTTATTAACAGGCACCTTATCTTACAGGAAAAGTTCAAAACAGTAATAACAAAGGCATGTTGTAATGTGTGATTTTTACAATCCTCTTTACAAAATTATTTTAAAATTTTACAAAGTTATTTTAAAAAATTATCACACCGTCCATGTTATAATGATTCAATAATTACTTGTACATCCACAAAAAAAAAAATCTAAATGTGGCAAATTTAATAAGAAAAGGTAAGCAATTACGTATAAATAGGTAATAATTTTAGAATTAATGTCCGTTTTACATGGAGTTACAGTCAAGTAAGACTAAACAACACTCGTACATCTATTTAGTTTTTTTACCAAGAATTTTCTTCAGAACAAAATTTTTAGCAATAAAAAAAGAAGAGATTCAGGAATAAAAAAAGATAACCTTCCATTTTTTTTTACAAGTATAAGAAGTTAAGGCGATCCCTCAACCCCCTCCAGACACACGTTCGCCCGGAATAAACTAAGAACTACGCACCGGCGATTGCCCTCCCAAACCCGCGAACGCGAATGATTTTAGTTCGAACAGAGAGCCCAGCAGAAAACCTGGAGAAAGGGCAGACAAAACGAAGAAGATACTAACCTTCTCCTAATCTACCACCCATTTTTTCTACCGAAGCTAACAATTTACTTCAGCCATCACATGCGACTTCCTCCGGAAAGGGAGAAGCATTGCTTCCGCCAAATATTAGGGGCCCGAAAAGCGTATACCTGCCAGCCCAAAAGGCGCCGGCACCGAAAGGACTTCAGTGGACGGACTGAAGGGGAATCAAGCCGGGAGCAGCAGGCTTGGCAGGCCCGGCCTCTCGAATTCACCCCCAGTATTTCTCCAAACTTGCAAAGGAACGAAACGCAAATAAAGAAATAAAGAATCCGTCCATAAACCAAAACAGTAATCTAAAACCTCCAATTAAAAACAATGACCCGCCCGATACTAGAAAAAGACACAGCAGCAAGGGGCATCAGCCCAGGTTCTGCAAATTGTAGGAAGGAAACGTAAACTCCCGCTACCCTTGCGTTCCGTTCCGTAAGAAGTTAACCGATATGTTTCAAAATCATTGCCAACGATCTAAAACCCCTAGAAAAAATTACATCAACGTTAAAAATAATAACTTGTGCATCATATATTAAAAAAAATTAAAGAGTTTTTTTTGTTAAATATGTCATTCCAGTACTATATATATATATATATATAAAAAGGTAGATTCACAAATAATGTAACAAACATTCACAATATTTTGCACTCGTGAAAATAAACAAGGAAATTCATATAAATATAGGATCAGAAACGCCTGGTTGGCGAGATATCAGAGCGAAAGATTTCTGCACCTTCGGCAAAATTAAGCCACATCTAATTAAAATCAGTCACATTTTGATATATATTATTTTTAATAAACTGTGAAATTCTTACGTTTGTATTTAGTTTACGTGAATTTTATTCAAAATAAAATTTTCTACAACTTTTGTTTATAAATTTTCCATATTTATTACCAATTTTAACAAAGTTATTTTACACCAAACATAAAATAATATGTTTTTCGACGTCATTTTTATAAATTTTAGAAATGTATCAGACTGGAAATTAAAAAAAAAGAAAAAAAAGGTGGTAAAGTATTGGAATACTTTTCCGGCAGCAGGCCTCCGTGGCGCGAGTGGTAGTGTCTCGACTTTTCATCCGGAGGTCCCGAGTTCGAATCCCGGTCAGGCATGGCATTTTTCACACACGCAACAAGTAATTCTTCACATCCCACTGAAGATATATTTTAAACCTCTGAAACCACTTAATTGTGGTTTCAGAGGTTTAAAAAAAATTTTTTTTAATTGTAAAATTTAAAAACAAACAAATTTTTTTTAAAGACTTTTCCGGCAATTAATATTAAAAATTAAAAGAATTAAAGCAAAAACATATATAAAAAAAAAGATAACACCGAATAATATTTTTAATTTTTTTTTTTGAGAATAAATAAAATATTTTTGGGGAATAAATTGTGTGAAAACATTTTTCTAAAAATGTTCATATAAAATATATATATGTTAAGCTTAACAGATTTACTTACGTAAACTTTTCTTAAATCTAATGCCCCCTCAATAAAGGATGAACGTAAGAATTTCCACAAAAAAAAAAAAACAAAAAAAACACCTTTCTACGTCTGGTTTATAATTTTTTTTTTTAATTTTAACCGAAGGGAGAATAAACCAAAAAAATAAATTTAAATTTTAAGACGTGGGGTTGATTTTGTTAAAAAAAAAAAAAGATGCCCCATATATAAAAATATCCGAGTTAAATTTGAAGAAAATTTTCTAGACAATCCTGAGATATAATACCAAAAGCAGTGTGACACATACATTCAGTATATATTTTTCTGGAGTTGAACTAATTGGACCATAATACGTAACAAGCAAAAAAAAAAAAAAACCCGATACCCCATTTCTGAAATGATTACCATATTTTCCCCCTTTAAAATAGCTCTTCTAGCTACATCATCGGTAAAGTAAAATACAATATATAATCATTTTTCTTTTTACTTCCTTGTACGAAGTGCAAGAAAGTATTATAATCGCAAAACATTTCGATTTTCAGATTTCAACGGAAATATCCATTTTGACTAGTTTCGGCATGACGTCTGTACGTACGTACGTATCTCGCATAACTCAAAAACGATTAGCTATAGAAAATTGAAATTTTGGTTTAGGACTGTTCTAACATCTAGTTGTGCATCTCCCCTTTTGGTTGCAATCGACTGAACCAAAAGTGTTCAAAAAAGCCCAAAATCCCCAAAAATATTGATTTTGGACTTTTTTAACGACAGTAATACGCAGCTCATTGAGAGCTCTTCAACGATATAAAATAAGCGGTACTTATTTTTACTGGTTCCAAAGTAATACCCAAATGAAATTTTAATTAATGAAATATTTAGATATTTTTCATGAGGAAAGCACATCGATTCAAATCAGACATCGTCCCTTTTTTTTAATTAAATAATAATTCAGTAATAACAATAAAAATAAATTTAAAAAAGTATGAAAAAAATTAGAATTTGTTAGTGAAATAAATATTCATGTACTTTTAAAAATGTGTATTTGTAATTTAATATGCGTTCAAGGAAATCATGTGGTATTTACATCAGATATGGTGAAACATCTGATTATTAATTGTAAATTATTTCTTAGAATTGTATTATTTTTATTTATGCATTTGTTTTAGTCTACTTAATAAAAAATATCGCTATAAAATTTCCAAATGAAATAAGTTTA
This sequence comes from Zanna intricata, assembly GCA_010016005.3. Classification (NCBI taxonomy): domain Eukaryota; kingdom Metazoa; phylum Arthropoda; class Insecta; order Hemiptera; family Fulgoridae; genus Zanna; species Zanna intricata. The sequence goes on along the minus strand of JAAAKQ030209247.1, from coordinate 5,639 downwards.
AATGAGGTGTAGCAAAAAATGTTTTTATGTAATTTAATAGACATACAACGAAGTTAACATCAGATTTTTTATGTTTTACCCCAGATTTCTTGAAAACTACTAAATACAGTTCTGGGACATAGTTCTTTATTTTTCGTTTTTTTCAGATCAATACTAGTGGTTAACGCGACATCGCAAATCAGCTGATTTCGAAGTCGAGAGTTCTAAGGTTCAAATCCTAGTAAAGGTAGTTATTTTTATACGGATTTAAATACTAGATCGTGGATACCGGTGTTCTTTGGTGGTTGGGTTTTAATTAACCACACATCTCAGGAATGGTCGACCTAAGATTGTACAAGACAACACTTCATTTACATTCATACATATCATTGTCATTCATCCTCTGAAGTAATACCTTACGGTGTAGTTACGGAGGCTAAACAGAAAAAGAGAGAGGTACAGCCCTATGCACCAACTACGGTTTTACATTATTCTTGATCCTTTAATTCTAATTTAGATTCTATGGGTGTAGATCTGTCTCTACTATATGCATGCTAAAGATATCGGGACAAATAGAACCAGTGCATTAGTAAAATAATCTATGGGAGACTGCCTAAGAACCAATTCAGGGATTTCGTCGGGAACTTCTAAAATTACAAAACACAAAATAAAAATTCGTTTGTTTCTTATAAGGGAGAATAGAAAAAAAAAATTAAAATCAAAATGAAGAAAAATAAAACAGGAGTATAAGTATGAATGAATGTTAAATCATTATGATCGAGTTGGTTTATGAAATGTGAAATAAGAAAACATTTATTTAAAAATCTCAAAAGCACAAGCGCGTAGACGATTGTTATGGATCGAAATTTCCTGTTAATCGATAATCAGTACGTAACATCACATATTATTAATAGCATGTAACAAATGTTACAGACCGTACATATAATTACGAAGTATAAGGAGAATAGGAAAACGCTAACTGTGATTGAATATAGGAAAAGGAACTGGCTAGGAGATTGTATGAAAAGGTGTTTATTAATGGATGCGATAGAAGGCTTGGTGAAGGAGGGAAAGGAAGAGTTTTGAAATGATGGATGGGTTAATGGAAAAGAGAAAATATGCGGAAACAAAAAGGTTAGCAAAGGATAGAACAAGGTGGAGATCAGTAGCCGAGCAGGACCTGCCCTAATGTCAGAACAGTATGAATAAATGAATCACAGATAAAATTGAAGACGTAACTAACGTATTTATCAAATAGATATACTCCAACAGACTCCACCTCGTTCTTTGATTTAAATTGTAAATTGAATTATCGGTTCAATAAATCTGTACGATCACGCAAAAGATTCACATCACAATTTTTAAACTCTGTTACAACACATATTTTTCTTAACAAATTATATCCTTTGACAGAAAATAGTATTTATTCTCTATTTATGTATGTATTAATTTCTAACAAAGTTTTATCTTTAATAGATTTTAGAGGTTTCAACGTAGCAAAAAAAAATTTAATGTGAGCTTCTCTAAAAATATCCCACGATTACTGAAATATTTTTAATAAAAAATATACCTGTTATATAGGATGTTCAGAAAAATAGGACAATAATTTGACAACTCATTCTAGAGACTAAAAATAAGAAAAAAGTTAATATAAACATAGGTCCGAAAAAGCTTCGTTAGCGAGTTATACAGGGTGAAAGATTTCGCCCGAGTTTCAGTTCCTCCGGATAAATTAAGGCTTTCTGAAATTCTGGGAAGGTCAATTAAAAGGACGTAGGTTTTTTTTACGTTTTACGTACAATAATGTGTTTTTTGACCCTATTTTTGCTGTTTTACATGGGATATCTTAAAAACTAGGAGAGATACAGTTCTGGGACCTATTTTTTCGATTTCCCAGCTCAAAAACGATAAGAAACAACTGAATTTGCCCCTTAATTGACCTTCCAAGAATTTCAGAAAGCCTTAATTTACCCGGAGGAACTGAAACTCGAGCGAAATCTTTCACCTGTATAACTCGTTAACGAAGCGTTTTCAGACTTATGTTTACATGAACTTTTTTCTTATTTTTAGCCTTTAGAATGAGTTGTCAAAGTATTGCCCTATCCTCCTGAATCACTCCGTATATTAATTACTTTGATAAGAAAAATGGAAACACGGGAGGAAAAATCTCTACACTCTAGTAATCAAATCCGAAACTTAGCCCTTCAAACTTTTACCATCATGTAATTTTTTTTAAACTTCAGAACCCACCGTTAAGGTATATCTTCAGAGGATGAGATAAATGAATTGTAGCGTATGTGAAAAATGCGGTAGTTCCGGAAGCTAAAAGATAAAGAAAGGTAAGAGGTATGAGGTAGTTGAAGCGTCTGGTAGGCGTGGTTTTATTTTAACCTCCTGAACCACAGTTAAGTATTACATCAGAAGATGAAGATGAATGATGTGTAGCGTGTGTGAAAATGTTCATGTCTGACCGGGATTCGAACCCGGGACCTCGGATGAAAGGCCGAGACACTACCACTCGCACCACGGAGGCCGGAAATGTAATGTGTCTTTAAAATTTTATTGGATACAATTGTCATAAAGATATTATGTATTTCGTTTTCATTTTTTCATAAAGATTTTGCATTTATATTATTAATGAATTCATATTGAAAATGGAATTGCAAATGATGAAATCCATTACTACAATGAACTAAAGTTTTAAAAATAATCCTTTAAAATGTTGTAATTTACATACCGAAAAAGTATAAAAAAAAATACAATTAATTATAATCAGAAATTTCAAATTATTTTTTCATCAAAACTCGACTTTACAATAAACATTACAGCTTAAAATAATATAATTAAAAAAATGGTTGAGGTAGGGTCTGAGGGAAAAAAAAGTAGTCCGATGTACCCAGTTGCAAGTTGAATGATGATTTACAACTAACGTTTAATATTTTCTTTTTAAACCTCCGGAACCCCCGTTAGGTATATCTTCAGAGGATGAGATGAATGATTTATAGCGTGTGTGAAAATGCCATGCCTGACCGGGATTCGAACTCAGGACCTCCGGATGAAAGGCGGAGACGCTATCAATTGCGCCACCGCCGGCAACGAGTTGTCAAAGTATTGCCCTATCCTCCTGAATCACCCCGTATATTAATTACTTTGATAAGAAAAATGGAAACACAGGAGGAAAAATTTCTACACTCTAGTAATCAAATCCGAAACTCAGCCCTTCAAACTTTTACAATCATGTAATTTTTTTTAAACTTCAGAACCCACCGTTAAGGTATATCTTCAGCGGATGAGATGAATGAATTGTAAGGTATGTGAAAAATGCGGTAGTTCCGGAAGCTAAACAGATAAAGAAAGGTAAGAGGTATGAGGGATTAAAAATACATCACCAACACGATTCATCAACAAAGTAACTATACCAGAAACAAGAGAACTAAAATTCTGATAATAAATGACCAAACAATAAGAAACCAACCCTAGGCCATCTCAACCTAAAAGTAGGCAAATTAAGTCAGGCATCAAAATAAAAAGAATCATTCTAGAAATAAGTATAAAAACCAAAAAATAAAACCGAATTAGATTAATGTCACCAGACATATAACCCAAGCTATAAAGAAGAACGCAGCCTCTAATTAGAAAACTTCTTCTAATTAGATACTTGGCTTCGGTAGTGGTCCCACACGCAGCGATTTGTAATTAAAAATAATTTTATTCATTATAACTACGATGAGATGGATAAATTTTTTTGTAAGATGATTAAAATTATAAAAAAACTCGGGTATACTTATAGATATACTTTAAATATTTCAGTAACCATGAGATTATCTTTAGTGAAGTCCGCAATAAATTTCTTTTAATGTAGCTCTCTATCTCTCTTTTTCTGTTGAGCCTCCAGAACTACCGAAAGGTATTACTTCAGAGGATGATGTGTATGAATGTGAATGAAGTGTAGTCATGTACAATCTCAGGTCGACCACTCCTGAGAAGTGTGGTTAATTGAAACCCAACAACCAACTACATCGGTATCCATGATCTAATATTCAAATCTGTAAAAAAAAAGTAACTATCTTTACTAGGATTTGAACCTTAGAACTCTTGACTTCGAATTCATCTGGTCTGCAATGTGCGGTAACCTGTAGACCAGCCCATTAAATATAGCTATGTTAAAGGTTCTAAAATTGATTAAGGATAAATTTTGTTACATCTTTACTATGATGACTATTATGAGTATTTACTCATAATCTAGCAAATGAACAATAAATGGAAAGCTAATTTAAATAGATAGAACAAATTATGAGTGAAGTGGTTTCCCACATCATTCTTTACGGTTGCCTAGATCAGCATCCCAAGCCCACCAAAATGAAAAATAATACATCCAGTCCTAAAAATAATATCTTCACTCGGCCTAGCTGTAAGGTGAATGTTATTACTTTTACAGAAAGCAACTTTGGCTGATATCTGTTGCACTTTACATTCCACAGTCACAAGAAAATTATGGTGTAGAGACAATAAAGTAGGAAATTAATCTACTGCTTTCTGCAGCACAGTCAATCTCTTAATAAAGGAATTTCATATTTTCTAATTTACGTCTGCATTATTTTTTGTTCACAACGACAATAAATAAATACTATTATTAAATATGGCAGTATGTCAAATACATTAATAAATATTACCGAATATTAGATTTTTTTTTTTTTACCATTTTTGAAATGGTCATTTTTAGAAAAAAACATTTGCGCACTTCTGCGCGAGAAGACCAACTTTTTTTTCCCAATGCCCTCATTAAATCGTAGTCAGAAACACACTGATTTTTCGGAGTACAACGCACAATATACGTTCGATTAACTAGTAGATCCTACAAACAAACATCAAGTTTCATCTAATTCACCACTGTGACTCTCTATATAAGCGCGTATGAAAAATACACCGCTATATGGTCAATATAACTTCAATTATTTTTTTGTCCTTATACTAAGCGTAACTCAAGAATAACTCAACAAATCGTCATCAAATTTTCATATGCATAACTTCATATACATTACCACAACACACCTATATTTTAATGACATTGATAAGGTTTTGGAGATTTTAAAGCCACAAATTTTTTACTTAAAGAAATTATATTTTAAGTGAAAGGTACTTTCAATTGCTTCAAACGTTGAAATTACATTACCAAGAAAACAGATTAAACATAAATCATAATTAATCTTAGACAATTTCAGGGAATGTTCTAAAATTTAAAAACAAAAAAAAATAGACAGTCACGGGACTGGCCAACAAAAGTGAAAACTTAAAACAAAGAGTACCGATCATTGGTTAATAATTATATTTGATTCTATTGCTGATTCTAATGTATATGATTATTCATTTAAAATGACTTAATAGACTAATTAAGAAATCTATTAATAATATACCGGTTAATTAGATAACTTGATAACCATATCTACAAAGCAAAATGCTCCGGATAACTCTCTCTCTCTTTATCTGTTTAGCCTCCGGAACTACCGTTAAGGTATTACTTCAGAGGATGAGTGAGGATGATGTGTACCTGTATGAATGGAATGAAGTGTAGTCTTGTACAAACTCAGGTCGACCACTCCTGAGAAGTGTGGTTAATTGAAACCCAATCACCAAAGAACACCTGTATCCACGATCTAGTA
>JAAAKQ030209224.1:3297-24140 GCA_010016005.3 Zanna intricata | reverse complement strand
AATTGCAAAGCCTTAAGTGCAGACAAAGAAAGCGTTGCTCCATTTCAGGAAAATCTTCATCAAATAATTATCAAGGAAGGGTACAAGGAATAACAAATATACAATGACAATGAGACAGGCTTATTCTGGAAACTCTTCAGGCTTTTAAAAATGAAAAACACACACCCAGTCATAAAAAATCAAAGCAAAAGCTCTATGCTCTTTTGTGTGTGAATTCAATAGGTAGCCACTGGCTAATACCAATGATTTTTTGTAAAATCAGAAAAACTACGAAACTGCAAGATATTATGACGAATAAAATTCCCGTTTATTACTACGCATCAACAAACTCATGGTTTACGCCAAGGATTTTTCATTTTGGTTTCATGAAAAAGTTTGTACCTGAAGTGCATAGGTCTCAAACAGAAAATCTGTAAGTTATTAAAGAAGACATAAAAGCGTTACTCTTACTAGCCCAATTCCCCCTGATCCATTAGAAAGTCATGACCAGAAGATTAAGTGTCAATACTTGCCGCCTGATGAGTCTTATCTAGCAAACAGATCATGTATTGATAGAGACTACAAAATGTGCATATCGAAGGAATTACTTCGATGAGGTGTTGGTTATTTTGGAAGAACATGGTGATTAAATTATTAATGACACCTGCTGGGAGTGGATACTGAAAAACATTGATCGTACAATATAAGATTGGCAGTTTATAACCTTTTACAGCCTGAAAGTCTGTAAAAATTAGAACTCTCCAGTATGCTTAGGAAAAACCGCTTGCCAGTACAGAAATGGAGATAGATTTTCAACAACTAGAAGTATAGGACTTTTATGGGATTTTAAAAAAAGCTGAAGAGAAGAATGTGACTGAAGATGATGTGAGAGACTACATTTACCTGAATTTTTAAGTAATATTTAAATTCCCTTTTACTTACTATTTAAAGATTCATTAAAATATTACACCTTTAAACAATATAAAATCAAATCTGTTTGTTATGATGAAATTTCAGCTGAAAGATTGCCAGTTTATTTTACAGTTCTTATTTGTTCCAAATTTTTGAACAGTTTTTTGGTATTATTTTCTAAATTACAAAAGTTCTCCAAGATTGTTCCCATTTACAAGGAGTTTACTTTATAATCTCAAGTAACTGAATGTTAAAGTTTGAGTGATCACCTACGTAGCACTAATTTTTTTTTTTATATAAATGCAATATACAAAATTTTTTTATAACTATAATTTAGACAAGATTTCAATTTTTATTATTTTTTTTTTATTGTTAATCACTATTTTAAAGGAAGTTTACATTAAATGATCTGTTGAGAAAACCTTTTACATGTATACATTTTACAGAGGAAGGAGCAGGGATGTCTAGGAATTGAGCTAAGTTGTAAATTCTATCATCTTTGTAGATGAATTCAGATATGAAAACGAATTTGATTTGTAAATAATACAATATTGCTTATTCCATATTTTAATCATGTATTTGTTAAAAAATATACATTGACTGTTGCCATTTTGGAAAATAACGTCTAGACTATATTTGTATCTTTAGCTGGGAAGTTATTTTACAAAAAAAGACCATATGCAGTGAGTGTATGTATAATATGTGAATCAAATATGTCAGATAGTCTTTAACCTGCCCTAATACATATTCCAAAATTAAACTATTTTTAAAATTTTTGTTACAAGAAAAGATAAATTAAAATTTTGTTAACTTCTTCAGGATGTCAGGGAGAACAGCTGGTGTTTCTGGTGCCAGTGATCTCAGTTCACAACAAGTTTTAGCCTGTGCAGTACATTCAAATTTTCTGTAACTGTTAATTTTTTTACAGTCTACCCCTAAGTGCTTAAATGTTTACTCTTTGAATTCATGTCAAAAGCTATATGGAAAAATTTATTAATTAAAATTGAACTGTAAATAATTTTAATAAAAACGTGGTATTGTTTAATATCCTTGATTACCACCTATATAATTTATTATTCAATCATAATTTCAGAATTTTATTTGATTTTTCAATCATCATAATTAATTAATTTTTGTTACCATTTAAAAAGAAAAAAGTTTTTATGCATCTTTTCAAAACTGGAAGAAATATTTGCATTTACAAAAGCATTTACACATACATATACAATTTATTGAAGAATAAACTGAAATGTATCAAAATAAAAATTAGATGGTTAGTTTATTAGCTAGAAAAAAAGATTTGGGTTTTTATTAAGCACATTATACAAAAATTAAGATTTTGTGAAAAATAGCCGCATAAAATCTTTTTTAATTTTGTTATTTTCTTTTAAGGTTGAAGAAGCAATGGAATTAGTTGCAAGAATGAGTGCACAAGATACAGTTGAAGCTGTACAATATTGGAATGTATTTTCTGAAAGATTACAAGAATTAGTTTTTCATACTGCTGAAGTGGCTGAAATTGAGGCGATTGAAGCCATGGCTCTAGACTTGGAACAAACCAATGTTCCATCAAATTCAGCAGTTTCTTCTGAAGCAGTGACAACCAGTTCTGATTCATTACCAGTAATAACATCAAACATTGATCAAGATACAAACTGCTCTACAGTAGCAGGTAAGTTGATATATTTATATTAAATTAATATTTCACTGTTTGTTTATTATTTTTTCCTGGGTGAACACCATATATGTTATTATTGACATATTTTGCATGTGTTTAAGGCTCATATATCAAATTTGGTACATTTTTTATTGGAATTTATTTACTGGGAGGTTTCCAGAAAAAGCTTTTATGTGTATTTCAGTTGCCAAAAAAGGATGGGTACATGCAAGTGAGAAATTTATTGAGTGTTCTGTAATTACACTATGTTCCTTCACATGTATTCTTATTTTGAAAAAAAAAAACAAACTTTGATGTACAAAGCTGTTTTACCAGAAGATGCAGTATGTTCCATATTGATGGTATCAATCTTGATAATCTTCTGCATGTGTCAAGAAAGGTAATTAATTAATTTAGTTATAATCTAATCTAGTCATAATATACAAATTATTAATTTATATAGTTATTTTATTAACATTTGTTATTCTATTTATATGATCTCAACATAGTGAGTCACTGCACATACAACTACAGGTGTTCATATAGGTCCATAGCCATCCCACCGATCCCAATCCACTGAAGACCCACACCTCAAGAGTGGGTCTTCGGTGGTTACTGCCAAGAAAGTAAGGACTTTTTTTAAGGATTTTTTGGCCTCAACGTTGGACAGAGGCATGCAAACTTTAATATCTTTAATAACAAATTACATAAAAGCTGAATCAACAATTATTCTGGATGAATGGCGAGTATTTTGGGGAATTGCAGACCTGCTAGAAACTAAATTTTGTGAATGATTAACTGTTTGCCACCAAACAGTTAATTATTCACAAAATTTTGTAGACCCAAAAATGGGAACCTGTACACAAACTATAGAAATATATGGAAATTAGTGAAACACCATAACAAAATTTAGTGTGGTACAGACAGATCAATGATATATTCAGAGTTCAGATAGTATCACCATCATAGAGATCAGGATTTATTTTAAAAAATCCTTACTGACATGCCACTACTGACCTGAATAAAAGTAAAATCAGTATTTAATATTATACAATTATTCAAAAAAGGGATCAGCCAAAAAAACCATCATTTCAAATACCTTAACGCATGTTAATTGTAGCATTTTTTTTTAATATAATTTTTTAAAAATTAATCTAATATGCAAATTCTTCAGTTACTTCTAAAACATTATTCTATGGACTACGATTTAAGGTAAACCAGTTGAAAACTTAACATCATTGTTTCTTGACATATAATGGAAGAGTACCTCAATCTTCATTTCACTGAAAATAACCCATTAGAAAAAAGATGAAATACTTTAATCAGCTGACTGCATCATATAAAACTATTGGCTAGGGAAAGTTTAAAAATATATGAAAATAGTATTCAATAACAAAGTGTATTTACTGTTCAGATTAACTGCAATTGTAGATTATTAATGTGCAGTATAATAATGTAATTTATTTATACTGTATTATGTTTTTATTGATATGTAAATGTGGTTGCATAAGATTTTGTAATCTTTCAAACTGTATTCATGCTTTATGACTATTAATTAGTTACTAAAATTGAAGATTGTATTTTCATGGCATGTTGATTTACCATGTATCAGGTTTTACTCGTAAAGTAAAATAAATTAATTGAAAAAAATTTAAAACTTCCAGATGGCCTGAAACCATACTAAATTCCTCCGCATTTGTTTTTTGAGGTTACAACTTCCTTTTCAACATTCTGGACCAAATCTTTCTGGCACTGAAAGTATATTTATTCTTCCCTGGTTTTGATAATTTTGGTTTTCTTTTTATTTATAATTTACAATTGTAATACTGACTATAGAGTCCTTTTGGACATCATGTTTGGTTTCTTTACACCTTCTATATCGCATTTAATAACATTTTTTTTTTTTTAACTTTGTTCCTAATAAATTTAAAGAATAGGCTCTTAAATTCTTCTTATCCTATCACATATTCTTTAATGTCATTTTCTGTAAAACAATCAGTGATTTTTGCTAAGTATTCATCTACTATTCTAAATTCCTCTCAACTCCTTTGCTTAGCTTGTACCATTCATTCGACTTTCATCCTCTGTGCCTTCTATATTTCATATGCAGTTGCTTAATATTCTATGTTCTTGTTTGACCTACAGTCCTTCCATAGTATTATCATTACAGAGTGCTTTTCTTAATTACCCTCATTTTATAACATCTTCAATTTCCTTTACCCTCTGAACTTCTCTATAATTTCCACCTGTTTTTCTTCCAGACCAATACCTCCACTCCAATCAGCCGACTTCTTCTTCTCTACTTGAGTTATCTTTAGTTTATATTTTTTAATTAAATTAATTTGAAGACTTGTCTCCTAACAAGGCATCTTTTTTTTCTACAATCCATTTTGCCATCGATCTCATAATGCCATCATTAACAGATAGTGATGGTATTTTCAGTCTTAGGCTACATACTTATCACATTCTATATTCATCATTTAATTATTTTTCTTTATTTTAACTTTTGACCCAACACATTTAACATGGTTGGTTATTAAACCAGGTTTTTTTTTAGTTTTCGTTTTATAAATTGCATTTTGTTCTATATATGTGCAATATGATTTTTTTAAGGTTACTCATGTAAAAGAAAAACCACAAATTTTTTTCCAGTTTGTAAAAGCAAAATCTACTTTTTAATGCATTTCTAGTTTTAGTAAATTTTCTGTTTAGGTTGTTAATTTTTAGTTACAGGATATTAAAAACCAACAAAAATAAATTTTTCTGTGTAAGAACAATTAATAAAATCCTCCCTGTAACAGAAATGTGCACGTAAACAAAAGTTCCTGATGCCAAAAAGAGAAATGAAACAAGTGAAGGAACTACTAAAAAAAAAATGAATAAAATTAAAAAATTGAATTCCAATAGACCCTACTAGATTGAATGTAGAATTGCACAGATTTATTATGACTTAATATGAATGTCTGGGGGGCTATTCTTAATTCTGGAATGCTTAATTAAAAAGATTAAGGAAACAGGGAAATTACTTACCAAATATTTTTTTGCCATACAGTAGGTGATGACTTCTCCCAGAGGTATTCCGTTTGCCTTCTCTTTTACAAATTCTCTATTCTGACTGGCAACACATTTTCTGACTATTGAACTGATTTATAAATAGCTATTTTACAATAGCTCTTTGAATCTTATAGATGCAATTTCTTTTTTAAAGTTGTGTTTATGTAATTTTAATTTGTTCTACTCTATTACTCTTTTTTATTGTTGGGTTAACAGATATTCAAAATGGAGTTGAGTGTTTGTTGTCAAATGGTGTATTAGATTCACCAGTAAATGTTGATCAAAATATTAGTGTCAGAAATGTTAGTGAAGAACAAATATCAACACCTATCATAAGGAGCCTTGATAATAACAATATTACTAAATCCAATAAAACCAATTCAGAGAAGCATTCTGCTACTTCATCATGTAACAAATGTGAAAAAATATTCTCTGATAAGAGCGAACTAGCAGGTAAGTAATTTTACCCTTCTCTTATTTAATGTTAGATTAGTTCTTTTGATTCTGGACAAAATAATAGTTATTCTGATAGGAAGCAGTCCCTCTTGGCTCAACTAGTAATAGAAGTGTCTGTTGGTAAAATAATACCTTGGAAAGATTTGTCTGTTACTTTCTTTTATATTTGATTTTAAGGACTTCATAGTAATTGGTCACTCTGAGTTCTTATTAGACATTTTAAGTATTGAAGTTCATTTTTTTAAATTTCCTTTGAGAGTAGAAGAAATATAATGTTTTGATAAGTTTTTCTTATGAATCGACTGCTGGTTCTTGATACTTGAATACTTTATCTGATTCAAATAGTGTTAAAATTTAATGCTGATCATATCTCTAAAATATCTCTTCTTTCTTTCACCAACGCTGCAGTCCAGTGTGAACCTTGGCCTCTCATACGATACGCCTTTCTCTGTCATACACCTTGTACAGCTCTGTCTTTTATTTTTATCCACCACGGTCTGATGCCCAGGATTTGCAGATTGGTCTGTATATTCACCATCCACCTTTTTCTAGGTCTTCCTTGTCTTCTTGTCACATATCCCCTCTGTGGACTGTGTTAGACATTCTACCACTCTCCATCCTTGCCATATGTCCCATCCATCTTCTCCTGCCTTGATGTCTCGCACTAAATCCTCTTCACTGATATAACAAGTTATCTCTTCATTACCCCTTATACATCACCAACTGTCAGTTCTTGCAGGTCCCACAATTCTTGTTATTATCTTTCTTTCAAAAACCCATTGAGACATCTCACATCTTTTTTAGTTAATGTACTGGCCTCTGCCCTATAAGTTACCACAGGCTTTATAAGTACCTCTATAGCTTCAGTTTTGTATTGCGTGTTATAAACTTTAACCTGAAAAGTTTCAGGTTGGCAAAATATGCTTTATTTTCAGCTGCTATTTGGCTTTCTATTTCAACCTGTAACCTATTCTCATTATTCAGGAGAGTTCCTAAATATTTAGACTCCTTTACTGTGTCAAGTGTCACATCATCAAATGATATTTCTTGAACCGGTCTTCTACCTTCCTCTGTTGTCATTTTAAAATATTTTGTCTTTTTGATGGAAGCCAGTTTTATTTCAGTGTCCTTAAATCTTTTGCAGTATTCATTTCCAGTGTTTATGCCAACAGTCCTATCAATCCGAGGCTTTTCATTGGGTTTCATAACAAGATACTTTTCACGGGGTAGGGCTGTTAACCACTCACCTACCCCCAACCATGAGGATCAAGGGATTTTCTTATAAGAGTTCCCTTCTCCCAGATGATCGCTTTCTCTTCAGCTTGCAGAGATCTGTCTACCCTGAATTTTATTCGGGTTATCTCCATTGCCTTGTCTGCCTCCTCAGAAATTGGGAATGTCTTCTGCGTTCAGGACTAGCATCTTCACTAGTTTTATCCATTCTGGGTATTTTATTTCCCCAGTTTCCTCCAACACTAGTTGGCAAGCGTACCCCATTGCCTGGATCGGCACTCAATAGCTGATTCAGCAGCAGCCATGAAATCTTTAAAATTTATTAAAAATGTAAAAAAATTTTTTTGACATTTAATCTTGACTTCATCTGTTTCTTTGCCAGGATGTTACATTTTAATATCATTGACTTACTTAATGATTATAACTTAATCACCAGTAAATTCCTAGGCAAGCATTATTACTGATTACGTTAGCCAAATTCTCTGCCTGAATGTTCTTACCTTCTATTGAAAAATCTCATTTCATCATTCATCAATAACAAAATGAGCAATTCAGAATTTTTTATATATCATTATATTTTTTTATATATCATCTATTCTTTCTATTTATATAAAAACAACATAATTGTTTTTATGTAACTCCTGTTTACTTTATATTTACGTACTTACATACTTATTTACATACAGACTTCTTCTCTTTTATACCTTGAGTTACAAATTGCATCTTACAAATTATATAATTTTGTAGAGTCCATAGAATAAGAAAAGTTTTCCATGCCAGAGTATTATATATATATATATATATATAGAAAAATGATAACCATCTGCTACCATCCTGTTACTAATAGTGTATGAAATAAATTGGCACGATTTAATTGGACATAATGTAAATGATTCAAAGGATCTGAATAATTTTTTATGATTAAATTGTATTGCAGTTGAAACTAAATCAAATTGTCAACTTGGTATAAGATGATAGAGTACTTTCTCTTAGGTAAAAGATTAATGTAAGTCAGTCTTGCCCACTTCATGCTTGTTTTTATCCAAGAAATTAGTGTATAAACTTAAACATTCTCAAAAACTACCAGTATCTGATAGAAATTAATTAAACAGATTAGTATGAAACTTTGTTTTTTTTTTTTTTAGTTTTTTATTAGTATGAAACATTTTTTTTTTATGAAAAAATGTAATTTATTATATAATTTTGTAGAAGAATAATGAATTGCTGATTTCATGAGATTTACTGTTGATAATTCCTTAATAAAACTATTGGTTGTCATGTTATCCTTATTAATTAATTAGTTTTATTTTATTTAGGGAAAAATAATCACTTAAAAAAAAAAAAAATCATAAGCCAAATTTTTTTAAGTTCTTTAATAAAGTATACCATTTACTGTATTGTAGTGTACCATTTACTTATAAAATTGTAAGCTCTATGGCTTTAAAATCTCCATTTTATGCTGTTTATTTTACATAGGAATACTGGTGGTAGAGAGTAAAAACTGTAAAAGAAGACAAATAATAGAGTAAATAGTAAATTGAATATTACAATAAACATGATACTGAACATGAGACCATATAATTAATCTCTTGCTTCTAAATGATTGATTGATTTAGATTTTTCTCCTCCGTATAAAGCTTGCAATGAAATTCTTGATTAGCAGTTTGTTTCCTTATACGACCCCTATATTTCAACAAATTTGCAAAATTACAGATAATTGAAAGAATTACGTCTTTTCTTCTTTTTTTAAAAAAAGATTACAAATTGGATATTAGTATAGACTTTTAGAGCTCTTTTAATTATAGATTATTAATTGTAATTCTCTTGCATTATAAATTAATTATTTTTTATTAAATAAAATATGATGTGAATCAATATGACTTTTTCCAGTAAGAAATTTATTATTATTTTCCAATTGTCTTGTTAACAGTTTTGCTAGTTGTAATACTGTATACAATTTTTTCTAAGTCCTTTAATAAAGTTTACTGTTTACTATTGTTGAAAGATCTTTAGCTTCTCTGATAATTTTGTAAATTTTATATTTCACATTTAATTAATGGCATAAAATATATCCCTTGTAATGGAAGTCAAATATTCCAAATTCCATTCCAAGATCTTTTTTTCATAACCCTTTATGAGTTACATAAGAAATGTATTTTATAAGAACATAAGTATAAATACATTTAAAGAAATATATTTCAGTTTTTCAAAATGTTTTATGAAATTTTTGGCTTGTAATTAAATCTTCAATTGACCCATGTCTGCAAAACCTCTAAAAAGAGTTGACATTATTAAGGACTTTGATCTTTTTCTTTGATGTAAACTTACTGCTTAAAAAGCACATTTTCCATGGTGCCAAAAAGCTACTTCCTTTTAGGCTTTATTTTTAGATCTTGAAGCCAGTTTAAGTTCACTAATCTTATATTACTCATTTCCAAGATTTTAACTAGAATATGCCTCTTTCATTTGAGATCTCATATTTGTTTCACAAAAACATATTGAAGTGATCCATTAAACGGTTTTATGCTACATCCATTTTAAAATTTTTCATTAATTTTTAAAGATTTGTTGTATTACAAAGAACTTTGATGTCGTATTATGTGAAATGAGTAGAAGTTATATGAGAGTGAGTTTTGTCTCTGTAAGGTGATTGAAGGAAAGACGATTGATTTTCTGGCTTTAATTTAAGAACGTTTAATATCTGTAGTCCCACTTTCTTTAGCTGTTTACAATTTACGTTTTATTGTGTTCTGATTTGAAGAAGTTATGCTTTAAATTCATTATTTAATGTTATATGTTTGTGTAATGATACTGGCTCAACTTGCTAAATTGAAGTTTCACTTACGTTGAAGCTGTGCATATCAATTTTTTTTTAATAGTAAATATGTAAATGTAAAATTGTTAATGTAATATCGTACATTGCATTTGGCTTTATGGAGCCTGTTAGATCCAATAAATTTTATAAGTATTAAATAGATAATTCAGAATGTAGGATGTAAGATGTTAAGAGAGTGAGTGGCACAGAATGCAGAAGTTCATCAAACGTCTTAAGGCAGAAAGTTAAACTAGTTTGTGTTTGTAATTTTACATGGATATTCCCTGGTTTATATGTTAATATTATAGTGAAAAATTTTGTAATGCACTCATATTTATTTGTTTGACTAATTCAAGTTTATATTTACAGCTCATAAGGTTGCATGTCATTCAGAGTCATTTAGTTGCTCAATATGTAAAGCAAAATTTTCAATGAAAAATAATCTTCTAGGTCAGTATTAGTTTTATGTAATATGTACTGTATTATTTAATTACATTATATTATGTGTTTTTAAATAAGGTAAATCACAATTCTTAATTATTACTCTTGTGATTAGTGTTGCTTAGGTATTAATATTTTCACTGTTTCCTTCTTCTTTTTTTTTTAATATAGCTGGGTAGGAATATGTGAAGCAGTAGCTGAATGATGTGCAGTATAGCATAATTTTGAATCTGGAGGGGAAACTTCTTAGTCCTGCCTGTTTCTTTGTCATTACAATAATTTTATTATATGTATTTACAATACTAGTGGTAGTAGTACTGGGGATTTATATAGCACATGTTAGAAAAGGAAATATAAATAACGTGAGACATGTTCTACATTACATGGAGTATGTTGGTCTGTGGCATAGTGGTCATCCAACTACTATACAAAAGCTCTGGATTTGATTCCCATTATTTAGAATTTTTCTTTAAAAAAATTCACTTCCTGTAGGTTTTGCTTACCAATGAAATTAAATCTACTTAGATTGGAAAGATAAATTGTAGAACTATATTTTATAGTTTGATAGTATATGATGCCTTTCACTTTATGAACTTCTGTGAACAGGATTAGAAGGAATTTTCAAAGAGAGAGCATCAGTAATTAAGAAGTGAATTTGTTTATTCAGTGTCTTTTCTCCTGTGTAAAAATTGCATTCCTTAAAACCTTATGATTGTTTCACAGAATTATGAAAATAAAGAGTTCTGAAAATAAAGGATATGTATGAAATATAAAATGCCAAATGCCTTTGCTAATCAAAGGTTTCCATCGATCATTGTAATTAAACAGTGCTGGGTAATGGTCCCTTCAGCGTGGTGATTGTGTTATTTCTCATCAGGTCAATTTGTCTGAATCTGGGTAATTTTTTTTTTATAAATAAAAAATCACTTTTCTGAAGCAGGTAAAGTTCTGAGTTAAAAAAAGAACACAAAAGTCAAATTATTTGTTTTCTTGTCTTGTATTAATGGAATATAACTATCGAATGTCAGTGGGAATAGAGTTTAAATGTTTTATGATTCAGATGGGTGCTTTTATACAGCTCATGACTTCAGTGGTAGGTGAGGATGTTCCTTTAGTAAGTCTTTCTCAGTTGGCTCCTTAGTTTCTAGATAAGATGTTGTTTCTTGAATATGTTTCTACATATATTTAAATTGGCCAATGAACATCGGCCAATAAAACATTGATCAATGACATGCCACACATATTTTTGATTGAAATGTCTTGAACTCCTGAAGTGTTGCGAGACAACCACCATCTAAAAGCAGCCTCAAGCTAATCTCTGTATGGGATTTTTTCTTGTGCTTCATTTCCATCTTTGGTTAAATTGTTCTTAACATCAACCCATCTTTTTTCTTTGTCATTTTATCTAGTTTCGGTTCTGTCAATCTGGGCCCGGTCTCTGATGGGTTATAATTTGCTTGGTTGGATATAGCTTGTCTTTCAGAACACTTTCTGTCTTGTGGTTGTACAGCAAGCAGAATCAGCTGATGTAGTTATCAATAAAGCCAGACTGATTTTGCATTGCTTTTCTGTATTTTTAAGAAAATGGAAGCATGTTAAAATGAAATACTTCTTATAAAAAAGTACATTTTTATATTTATTTTCTTAAGACTTGTACTTATTATTCGTGTAACTAATATTTCTGATTTTGTAATTATTTTGTTCTGTTTATTTTGTAGTGCATGAAAAAAAACATAATGAACAATTTTATACATGTCAAAAAGTCGAATGTAATGCTAAATTTCACACAAAAGGTAATTTGTTACGTCATACTCGTACCCATTCAGGTAATAAACCTTGGGAGTGTTCTATATGCCTTAATAGATTTACTGAAAGAAAATCCCTCAAAGTTCATATGAGAAAACACACAGGTGAACGACCTTATAGGTAAATAGTTCATTAGGTAATTTATATTTATTATTTACAATTATAAATGTCATGTTAACAGATTGTCATTAAATTATAATTATAATAGTGAAGTAAGAAATGGGGGGGAGGGGAATTACTATGTTTTAGTGGAATTGGAGTGAGTAAGCTGTACACATTGTACATATACATACTACATCTGTGAGACTGAAAGTCACCTCAGATTCCTCAAAGAGTATTATTTTTATCATCCTAGAGAAAGCAAGAGCAGATAATGCGAGAATGACCAGCATATAGATTTAAAACTTTATACTTTTAATAACAGTTACAATTACAGAAGAGCAAATTGAGACTTAGAGTGAAGATTAGTTTGGTTCTAGAGAAAAAGCGTTTGGACACACCAAATAATTTTAGCATTCTAATTAATTTTAATACATGTTGAAGAAAAAAATGCTACTCGTCTGATAATTTTAGATCTTCATGCATTTCACAATGTATAGATGTTTAAGGTTTTAAGAGTAGTTGGATTGAAATATAAAGTTATTTATACTACAATCAAGTAGCTTAAATAAAAATAAAACGTAAGGAAATGTTATAGTCAACTTTTTTCCTGTAATTTACATTGTTACATTAACATGCATAAAAAATAAATATTTTACTCTGCCATACTAATACTTTATCATTATATATCTGTACTTTAAAAATGCATCAGTCTCAAAGATCTCAACACCTTTATGAATTTAGATATTTTTCTACAATATTTTAAAAAAAAACAATGTTACCAACACTAACCAAAATATAGGCATTGTCAACAATACTTGATGATGTTTTAGGCAATGTTGACAGTACCGATCAGATTTAGGCAATATCTGCACATAAAACATAATTACAACTGTTCATACTTAGTTGTATTTACTACAAGGGTAACTGTATATTAACTCACCTCTAATTTTGATGAAATTTGGAATATACCTTACTTTGGACCTAAATTATTCGTTATAGCTGAAATTTCTTCGTAAACACCTTTCACCCTAGTTATTTCCCTTGTAAGTTACACAGTACCATCACCAAAAATTTCATAATTCAGAACTGTAAAAGTGTAAGACTAAAAAATTGGTTATTATATAACAATCAGCCAGTTTAATTTTTAAGGTTAATTAGATGAGGTTAGTGAGAAAATTTTTAGGTTTTATTTGTTAATATTGTACAAAGTTCAGTACATAGAATCGTTAAGATACTTCATCTAACTTTAACCTTCACCTAAACCTAACTAAACTCATTTAAAATTCACTTAAACTAAGTTATTTACTCCATAAATAATGTATATTGTAGATTTACCGAAACTAAATATTAAACTTAGTTTAATTGTAAGTGAATCTAATCTCATTATTAACTTAATTTCACAAAAATATTAAATACTAAAATTAAAACTAAATTATCATTTACAGCATTCTCCTCATGAACCATACACAAATAAATTAATTTTTGTAAAAAAACATTGCCTAGAGCACTTAGGGCACTGTCAACAATACTTAGACAGTGCCAGACAACATTGGCTAGACGTCAGTTTTGCTTGATTTCTGTCATTGCCAGCAACATATATAAATATGATTATTAATTGTTAAATAATACAAAAAAGGTATTTTCTCTTATCTCGTTTTCTGCTTTGAGTACTTTAGTTATAGTTGTTACCAACTGTTGAAAAAAATGTTAAGATTACACAGTTAAGTGCAAGTTAAATACAATACAAGATAGTGGGGAAGAATATTAAATGATATTATTTATTAATGGTTCACTGTCAATATTGTTTTTACTGTGAAATTATAAATCAGACGTAATCAGTTGTGTGGGTTTGTTGCTGGGGAAAAATTTTTGTGAAAGTAAGAAGCAAAAGACAAAGGTATACACAAGGGAGGTTAATGAGCAGTCAAATGTTAAGATAGATTACAGTAAACCAGAGATTTTGTTATTAGGTAACAAAATTATAATTGCTAGAATTAGTTAATTAAATATTAAAGGCAGACATACTAACAGGAGAAATTTTATACCAAAAGGAAATTTGCATGTATCAAATAAAAATTTAGGAGTTAGAAAAAAAACTGAAAATTATTAAATTTTGTAAGAGGTATATTCCTTCATGACACTGAAATATGAACAGTAGGAAAGACAGAAATATAAAGAATAATAGGTCCTTTAAGATGAGATATTATAAGAGAATGTTGAAAATTAGGTAAGTTGTTTAAATGTAAAAAGAAGGGCTTTTCTTATATGATAAGACAAGGAAAGTTTGTGGCAGAATTTTGTAAGAGGAAGGTCAATAAGGTTGTTGGGTCATTTACAGTAAAACTTATTTTTAAAATTACCAATTTTAATGATTTTCTGCTTTTAAAAGTTTTTGCCTAAGCAAACAAAAACCCATTTGAACAATGTGAAAATTCTGATCTGTTATGATATCATTTTTAACCCTATGGCTTAAGACTGTAACAATTATTTTTCAATGACTGTTGAATTTTTCATTTCCAGGAAAGAGAAGTGATAACTAAAAGGGTAGAATAAAAAATTGCATTTCTGCAGTGGTATGAGTTTTTAACATTTGGCAATTGGCAGCAGCAGTAATGCTTGGTGTACAACATCATGTGGTTTGGCGAAGGTATACGCTACTCGCGTAATAATCGCTATGTTTTGCTGTCTGTTTTTCATGTTTGTTGTTAATTAGTCAGTTACATATATGTTGATAATCATCAGCAGGAATGCTTAACATATAGTATAATACTTATTATTTTGTTATGTAGATACAATGTTAAGTGTTACACTTAACATTGGCTTTTTTTTTTGCACCAATGTTCAAAAAGATATTAAGTCGTATTTCCAAAGTTGTATGCCACCTGTAGTTGAAAGTTTTGTAAATGTAGCTACTTGTGCTTAGAAACACAACATCCCTTCAGTTAAAAAATCTAACATAATACTATTTTATTGAAAATATTATCTCTAAAGTATTTTTTTTTTAATGGACTATGGGAATTAATGCTTGAGTACAAAGTAATGTTTAAAATATATTTTTTATGGCATTGGATATGCTACACTAGTATTTTAGTGAGGGAGATGAGATGGATAGTATGTTTATTGAAAAAAACAAAATCCTTGCTGGAACTTAAGCCCAGGTTAGTACCAGCTAATGTAGAAGCCAACATGCTAACTACTCTTATCTGGTCAATCAGATAATTGTATATGGAAAAAATATATGTTTTGTGAGAAACCTGTAAAAGATTGTTTACAAGAAGAGAATAATTTTTTCTCACTCATCAGTTGCATGTAAAAAAATGTATTTTTTTGTATAGAACTCGAATATTTATGGATGATGGGCTCTTTCCTTTCAAATCAGACATTTTTTTGAGAACTAGAACTTCCACTTCCATTATTTATATTCACTGATCTCGAACTGAATTTAGCCTTCACTAAGCTTTTTATTTGAAGAGTAGTGATTTTTTAATTTTTTTTACTCACATATGGTGGTAATAGTAATTAGGAAATTTCATCAAATTCTTTCATGTTTTAAGTTTAATAATATGTAGCTCCTTGGTAGAATGTTTCTTATTTTTCCACAGCAGTGGAAGAATATAAGAACGTAGCAGTGTTCATATCCTTCACTGACTTATCTTGGTGTGTGATGGCTATCTTCTCAGTCATATGACAAGGAATATATCATTATCAGTTGGTTCTCTTTGTATTATTAGAGAGTTCTGCTAGGGCAGATGTATCTGGTACAGTTTGTTGTTATGTAAGACATACTGATATATAGCATTTAATACCTCCAGTTTTTTTTAAATATCATCGTTGTAAGATGTCATGATATACTTTAGGTACATGACACCTTCAGTTTCTCCATTATGGTTTTATGTTAGTAATGGTTGTAAATTGTTTTACGTTTCACAGTTGTACCATATGCAATAAATCATTTGCTCAGTCTGGAATATTGAGTAGTCATTTAGCTATGCACATGAATTCAAAATCATTTTGTTGTGATCAGTGTGGGAGAACATTTCGCCAGAAATCTCAGTTAAAGCTACATCTACAAAGACATGCTGGTATTAGAAGGTTTTCTTGTCCACAGTGTGATTATAAGTTTTTAACAAAAGGTAAATACAAATATAATTTTTGGATATTTAATTACTTGTGGCTTTTTCTATATTTTGAAAGTTAAGTATAAGTTTTATGCTTTTTTTTTTAATTACTGTTGTGTGATCTTTTTTTCTATGGTTTTCTTATGTTCAAAATTCTGTATCTGTGAAATTTAGTAATTGGAATTTAATACACTTCCCGTTATCCAATTAATCTGAAATTTTGCACACAGCTTTGGTTCTGATGACAATATAATGCAGCATTTTTAATATCGTTCTAGGCGGAATTTATTTAATATCATTCTAAAAACAGTATGATGGACATTGTGAAAACATACTTCTCTGTTTACATATGGGAAATAAATCTTATGTTTCGGTAACTAAGGAATTTTGTGGCAATGAAATGATTTTGTTACAGTAACAAAATGTATTTGTTATTACAACCTGTCATTACTGATTTGTTACTGTAAGTTATGATTTTGTTATGACAGCAAACTGATTTGTTATCTTAAATGAATTTTGTTAGTGTAAGAGAATCATTTGTCATCCTGTCTTTTGTTATTTTAACAAAAAAATTTTTCTTTGTGTGAGGATAGTAAAGATTCTCGTGTAAACAAAAAATGAAACCAAAGAGTTCAAAATGAAAAGAAACTGCAACACAACATAAAAAACATTTTACGTAGAAATAACCGTGCAATAATACAGCACTAGTAGAGTTAGATATTATGAGAAAAGATTATAAACTAATATAAATGAATTGATGGTATTTGAATGAACAAGTACAGATGGGAACCTAAAAAGTAAAAAATAAATTTAAAAAAAAAAATGTTTAAAAAAATGGTTTTCTTTTAAAATGGAATTGCTCAAAAAGTAGAAAATATTTTTCAGTGATTATAGGATAATCAAAATAATTTTCAACATTTGTAAAAAGAAAATCATTCAGAATTCGTAAAATATTACTTTGTCTAATCATTTTAATTTATATTCACATTTTTACCTTTATCAATTCTCACAGACACCTATTCGAATTCTTCAGTAATATTTTATCAGTGCACAATGTTTTTCTTTTTACAAATGTTAAAAATTATTTTGATTATCCTATAATCACTGAAAAATTATTTTGTACATTATAGAGCAATTTCATTTTAAGCGAAACCATCGTTTTAAAAATTTGTTTTAAGTTTATCTATTTTAACGTTACATCAATAACGTCTACTGCCTCAATACTAATTCAAATTTCTTGTGTTCTTTCTTTGTAGTTGATTTGTATTTCTATGGAATGTATGTATTTTTTAAGGTTTACAAAACAGTAGGTTTATTTATTTTCAGATTTACTAGATAAAAGTTAAAATATTTTCTGCTGGTGAGTAATCTTTGTAGATCGCTTAATGTTAACATTTCATGTCTGCTTATTTTTCTCCTTTAAGTTCATAGTTTGCTTTGTCCTCTTTATGAAAGTACGAATGTTCATACTTATCTTCAATGATTTTATCAAAATTATCCCATAAAGGTTTTGGCTGAAATCTCATGCTTAACTTGTAGAAGAGTTCTCAGTGCAGAAAGTATCATTTTTGTCTGACTTAACATATGGCATGATGTTCTCTAATCATGTTTTTGATTAGAATCCATCAAGCCAATTGATTTTTTATCACTTATTCTCTATAAAATTGCTTAGAATTAGTATAGTCTATATTATTTGTGATAAAATATTTTCCTAATGTCTTTTATAATGTCAATATACATTATCCAGGTTGAAATATTTACTGTTGGTTAACAGTGTGTATTTAAGAAATAGAAATTTATTCTAAATTCATACAATTTTCAATTTTTCTGACATTAATTACTGATCTATTTCTGGAAAAACCTTTACAGGTGATATTTTACAAAAATTACTAAGCTAGTTAAAATTGATGTAAAGGTAGAATTAAGGTAGTAACTAATATTGGTTTCCTCTAAATTCACTGAAGTGATGGTTCTTTCACTTTGCTCCATGAATTGTTTTAAAAATAATAATAATTAAAGAATTATGTAGTTAAAGCTATTACAGTATAATTAATTATTTATTTTAAATACTCTCTTTTTGCTGTCTTATTTTATCAGGAATGAGAACTTATTTTTATCAGAGATTCATTTTAAAAAGTAAAAAGTTTTTAAACAGACATGACTAAAAGAGAATATTCGATTAACGTTTTATCTAAAGAATCCATATAATCTCAAATTAATAGTAGGAGGAATTAGTTCTTCCAAAAGTTAGGCATACTAGATAAATATATAATTACAAGTTTTATTCTGATACAGTTCCTAGTCTTTACTTAGAAAAATGTTAGAAATGATGTTTACCATTATTGATAAAACAATAAACGCAAATAAAAAAAAAAATTTTTTTTTATTAAAAAAAAGTTATTTTAAAAGTTTTATTAAAGGTTTTTTTAAATTACCTTAAATTATTATTTAAGAACAGAAATGTTTTGTTCTGGTTTTTAATGTTTTAAAATATTAATACATTTATGTAACACGTAATGTTATTTAGAAAGTAATGTAACTATAAAAGCCCTTAGCATTAATTAGGAAAGTATAAGGCAACTTATATTTTTATTTAAAATATATTTTATTTAATATTTTTTATTTAAAATATATTTTATCTTATATTTTTCATTTTTTTATTTTTGTATAATTCTGTGTTTATTAAAGGTGATATGGAGAGACATCAGAGAACTCACACTGGAGAACGCCCATTTAACTGTAAGTTGTGTGGAAAGTCATACACCAGACAACAATCTTTGAAAGAACATATTAATAGGCATTATGGGCAGAAACCTTATTCATGTAAACATTGTTTTAAAGGTAAATATAATTATTTATCTATGTTTAGTTGAAATTGGATTTATTTCAGTTCTAAAGTGATGTTTTCCAGCCACATTCCATAAAAAGTATATATACATTTTTTTTAAACATCAGTAATATTCATTATTCTGTGTATTGTTTAAAATCTTTATTCCTTATCAGAGTTAGTTCTGAACTAGTCATATATTCCAATTTATTGCTATCAATTTTATAAGTTACATTGAAAAATAGATTTAGAAATATTGAAAAAAAGAAATAAAAATCATTAAACTAGAACCAGTGGAAAAATATTAAATTATAAATATTAATTACCAGGCCTATCAGTTTGAATTTAAAATTAGTTATTTTAAATTACTTTAAATATTATTTAAGAATAGAAATGTTTTGTTCTGAATATTTTTAATGTTTTAAAATATTAATGCATTTATGTAACACTTAATGCTATTTAGAAAGTAATGTAACTATAAAAGCCCTTAGCATTAATTAGGAAAGTATAAGGCAACTTATATTTATTCAGTTCTGAACATAAAAGAGGTTGTACCTCTTTTAACTGAAAATAGTACCTAACTGAAAATAAAATAATGCTATTAAACTAGTTTTTATTATTCATTTATTTTATATTTAGAATTGCTAATCTTGTTTCTACAATGTTTTTGTGTAAATATTTTTTATTTGGTTGTAATGCTTTATTGCTATATGTGGTCTGTTTTAAATATTGATTTCCTTCAAATTAAATTCTGTACAAATTTGTATTTGTTTATTACTAGCAAATCAACTAAGTAAATTTGCTCCATACCTAAAAACATATCTTTTTAGTTTCAGTGTTTTGGGGTTATTACAGTTTTATTAAAAACTACTAGAGTTATACTTTTTCTGACTCTTTTCTTAATTTTTTAGTTAAAAAAAATATATAAAACCTCCCAATTTTTTGTGTGATACATGTCCTGAAAAATTTATTATAACTTCATTTTACCATTGAGTGCAGAAATTAGAGCAACATTTTTCACCAGCTGTAATGCAAAAACGTTTTTCCAGCCCTATCTTTATATGAATTTATTTTCTTTAGTAGAACTTACCTTATTTTTTTCATATGATTCCTACAAAAGTTATTTTGCTGTAAACCGCATCTTCAGTGGTAGATTTTTTTTTGTAAAATATTTTGTATAAATTTACAAAATAAATGTAAAAATTAAAATAAAAGTTGAAAATATTATAATTAAAATTACATGTAAAATATATGATATCAATTAAAGATAAAATAAAGTAAAATAAAAACACATTACATGTATATGGCCAGACTATATTATAGTACTTTTTTGTTTCTTTTTTTTTTAACTTACAGGCCCACAGTTAGGTATTGCCACAGAGGCTGCCTCTATACTATAGTACTGTTCTATTAAATAAAATGTTTATATAATATCTGAAAAGT
>JAAAKQ030209213.1:0-11679 GCA_010016005.3 Zanna intricata | reverse complement strand
TTAATAATTCTGTATGCGCAAAGATTGTGTCAAGGTCCTTTTGGATGGCTTTCATGGCTGGTTTTAAACAATTTTAAGTATTCGATTTCTACAGCCGTAGTTTAAACTTTAAACTTTAACCTTTTACTTTTAACTTTAACTTTTAACCTTAACTTTAACTTTTCTATAGCCGTAGTTTTAACTAAATTTGATTGACTGTTTAAAGAAGATGAAATTTCCTCTAACGGTAACATGGATAAAAAATGTGTTCTAACAAGTATTACATTTAAATAATCATTATTCTTTATATGTAAAACATTTTAATTAAAAAAACCGGATATTAATATTTTTAAAATAAATTAAATGATTTTGTGTCATTTTTGTTTACGACAGTAGCTGTAATATTAGGGAACTTTTTATTTGATAGCTAGATCTAAAATTGTAACTAAAAACCATAAAAGATAAAAGGTCGAGAAGTCAGACCAAATAAGTGTGGATTTTAAATCTCTCGTTTAACATTACCCCCTCCACCGTTCATAATGTCAGCGGTTTTAAAATTAAGATAATAATTGGATGGTTACACGAATTTTACGGCATGAATAAATTATTTTATAAAGCGTTATAAACAGGTCAAAGAGCGTGTTAACATTTTTAATTAAAATTAGTACAGTTTTAATATGCATTACTCTAAATAAAGTAATCTTCCTACCTAATTAAAATAAATTATTAATTTTTTTGGAGAGATGTAATTTTCAGTTAAAATAAATTCATAATTATTGATTTTAAAAATTATCATATATATGTACAAAGGTTCCACCGAGGACATTCTTATATTAGCTTTACTTCAGATTATTTCTGCCACATGCCATGTTATGAATTTATTTTAACTGAAAATTACCTCTCCAAAAAAAAAATTCATAATTTATTTTAATTAGGTAGGAAGATAATTTTATTTAGATTAATGCATATTGAAACTGTACTAATTTTTATTAAAAATGTTAACACACTCTTTGACTTGTTTATAACGCTTTATAAAATAGTTTAAAATCTACAATTATGTTGTAATGGTGAAAACTATATACATATATAAATAACATAAACTTCTTCCTCATATTGCGTACAAGTCTTAATTTTATCTTTATTATTATTATTTTTTTTTTTTAATTCGGTTTAAATACAGTGGCCTGTCACCCAACCAGTACGGTTTCCGGCGGGGTCGGTCAACTCTAGACGCTGTCCAGGAGGTTGTTGAGGCAGTGCGGCGAGCGGAGGACCACAATCATTTTTCGCGCCGTGTGGTCCTTCTCGTTACGTTGGACGTGAAAAACGCGTTCAACTCTGCTCGATGGAACGATATGATTCAGGCCTTGGAACATTCGTTCCACGTGCCTTGATACATACGTGCCTCAGAATGGTGGACGCATACTTGAGGAACCGCGTCTCATATACGAGACCGCGGCAGGTTGGCGCAGAACTGCGATCACGTCAGGGGCGGCGCAGGGGTCGATCCTCGGCCCCGATTGGAACGCCGTCTATGACGGCTTGCTGAGACTCAGTCTTGATTGGGTACGCGGATGATGTGGTGCTACTTGTCGCAGACTGCGACGTGGAGCGCGCCCAATTGAGGCTCAGGCGAGCCATGCTCAGAATCAGTGACTGGCTCGACGACCATGGGTTGTCTCTTGCCGTCAACAAAACTGAGATCGTGGTTCTGACGAAGAAGCGTATCGACACCCTCCTCTCCCTGTGGGTCGGCGACGAGGTTGTCGAGACCAAGCCGGCCGCAAAGTATCTCGGTATGATGATTGACCGGAAACTCAGCTCTGCTGATCAGCTTCGGAGTGCCGCCGACAAAGCTTGGAGAGCCGTAACTGCTCTCAGCCGGCTTATGGCGAACGTCGGTGGACCGAAGGCCAGCAGACTGCGTTTGCTGTTGTCCACGGTGCATTCCGTCCTGTTATATGGGGCGGAAGTATGGGCCCAGACATTACGGCACGAAAGAAACAGGAAGCGGCTAGCCCAGGTGCAACGCACCGCAGCTCTGCGAGTCGCTTCCGCGTATCGGACGGTTTCCGAGCCTGCAGCACTTGTGGCCGCCGGAGTCATGCCAATTGCTCTTTTGGCAAGGGAGCACCAGGTGACCTACAGGAGGCGGCGGGCAGGTGAAGACCGGGAGACCATCGCCAACGAAATGACCGAGAAACGGGATCAAACGTTTCTCGCATGGCAAGAGACCTGGGACCAAGAGACTAGAGGAGATTGGACCACAAGGCTCATCCCTCAGGTCAGACCGTGGACGAAGCGGCGGCATGGAGAGGTGGAGTACTATGTGACACAGTTTTTAACTGGCCACGGGTACTACCTTGTATCCATTTTGACCTTCCCTGAATAAATTTACACTAATTTCGTCGTATGTATATATCTCCGCATAGCTCAAAAACGATTATCGAATTATTAGAATGTTGAAATTTTGGATTTAAGACTGTTGCAACATCTAGTTGTGCACCTTCCCTTTTGATTGCAATTGATTGAACCAAAAGTGTCCAAAAAATAACTAAATCCCCGAAAAACATCTGAATTTTGGACTTTTTCTTAACTGCAGTAATAAGCTTTCATTGAGAGCTTTTCAACGATATATCTTACTGGTACACTTATTTTCATTTGTTCTATAGTTATACCCAAATGAAATTTTACTCGAATCGGATTTCATCTCCTTTCTTTTTTTTATTTCTTTTTTTTTAAATATATGATTTAGTAATAATTATTAACTTCTGATTGCAAAGAAAACCTACGGTAAATAATAAGAATTTAAAAAAAAACAGTATGAAAAAATATCAGAAGTTATTATTGAAATAAAATTTTATTTACTCTTTACATTTTAAAAGTATGTGTAATTTAATAGGCGTACAAGAAAGTCATGTAGTTTCACGTCATATTTTTTATTATTCATAGAAAATAGATTGTTTTTACCGTGCATCACAAAACTGATTGTTTTTAATTCTGTTTCATGCTTATTTTATATCCTATTACAAAGCAATAATACAAAATATAACTATTTAAAAAACAAATGAAATGAATTTTCAGAATGAAAGATATTTGAGGAAAAATATAAGTTTGATTTTTTTTCTTTAAGTTTCTCTTACTGGTATCATTCTAAATCGCAGTATTTATTTAATTAAATTATTGTGATGAAAAAAAATTTAAAGTGCAATTGTAAGTCTTAATAATTCAATCAGATATTTTTCTTTTGTATTACATCCATGAATTAATAAATCTGTCTTAAATAAACTGGTTAGGAAACCTTTATTACAAAGTAGGAATAGCATAATTAGTCTGTGTGTTATGATTGTCAATTAAATTTTTGTTAAATTTAGCTTGTTTTTATTTAGATTTTTACGTACAGCTTCTGTATATTAAGTATAAAATTTGATTATTTAAAGATAATTATTTCATTTGCTTTCTTTCTTCATATACCGTAATAAGAAAGAGGCTTTAAACATAAAAATGATAAATATTAAATTGTATTTAGACATGAATATGTGTTATTAAAAACAGTTTTCTATTAAATAATTATAATAACTGTTTAATATAGCATATTTCCTGTACTATTACTTTTATTAATTTTCTTTTTGTTTTAGGTAAACACATAATTCCCTGCAAGGAGATTAATGTATACATTATTAATGGGTGACGTGTAAGTAAGCTCCATATATTTGCTATTATTAATTTCTAAGTATATGTAATATGTTTTCGATCTAATTCAGTTACAGAAAAACTAATTAACATATAAATAATAGTATTACAGCCCACCGGGCTGGTCTAGTGGTTAACGCGACATCGCAAATCAGCTGATTGCGAAGTCGAGAGTTCCGAGGTTTCAAATCCTAGTAAAAGTAGTTATTTTTATATGGATTTGAATAATAGATCGTGGAAACCGGTGTTCTTTAGTGGTTGGATTTCAATTAACCACACTTCTCAGGAGTGGTCGACCTGATATTGTATATGACTACACTTCATTCACATTCATACATATCATCCTTATTCATCCTCTGAAGTAATACCTTACGGTAGTTCCGGGGGCTAAAACAGAAAAAAAGAGAAATAATAGTATTACAATTTTAAAAATATAAATTAAACAATATATATTAATCTAATATTTTCATTTCAAATGTTTTTTTCCCACATTATAATGAACCATCAAGATAAATTTGAATAAACTGCTCACTCATATATTTCACTTTTTTTTAAATTTTTATGTTTTTTTGATACTGTAAGAATTTATTTTGCAAGTAATACATTTATTATAATTGAAAAATTTGCAAGCAATACATTATAATCCTGTATTGCATATATTCTTCTGGAGTTTAAATTTCACGTTTTATACACTAACACTGTTGTTCTGTACAGTACTTGCATTTTGATAATGTAGATAATATTAATCGACGATATCGGTTTTATAACATGTTATAATTACTACTATGAGCTTTAATTATTAGTGGGAAATAATATTGTAATATTTTCCTATTTTCGTTTTTGCAGTTGATGTATTATTATAGAATTGCAAGATAGTTACAGTCAACAAGTAACTTGTGATATCGTACGCTTGGTTACACAATAGTCAATAAGTTTAGATTATACAAAAATTTGAACAAAATTTTAAACTAATAAGAATTATAAAACATAATTACGTGTTAAAACATGTATATTAAAACATTTATAATTAATTATAAAACATAAGGGTTTTATAACCCTTAGTTTATAATTCCTCTCTCTTTTTCTGTTTACTCTCCGGAACTACTGTAAGGTATTACATCAGAGGATGAATATATGAATGTGAATTAAGTTAGTTTATAATTCCCAATCATTGGAATCCTTACCTAACCGGGAGTGCCATATAAATATATGTGTGTGTATATAAATTTAAAGGATATTATTCACAAAACTTAAAACTGTATAATTTCATAATATATTATAAATTAATGAATAATTTTTATTTATCTATTTTTTTATTTTCATTTTTTTTTTTTTTGTAATCGATACTACAATTTTGTACTATACTGTATACGAAATTGTCACCTGTTCGTTCCTTATTTACCGTACATTAGTAATTATATTAAAGAGCAAAGGTTTTTTATTTTTTTTTTTGTTTAACCTCCGGAACCACTGTTAAGGTATATCTTCAGAGGATGAGATGAATGAATTGTATCGTGTGGGTGAAAAATGCCATGCCTGACCGGGATTCGAACCCGGGCCCTCCGGATGAAAGGCCGAGACTCTACCACTCGGCTACGGAGGCCGGCCAAGAGCAAAGTTGTCAACAGTTCTTTTGGAAGTTCTTTTTTTTTCTTTTTTTTAATTTTTTTCCTTCAATTCACATTGGAGCCTTAACATTCTGAATTTAATTATTTCCTAAAAATTTTATTTTGAAAAACCTATCTATTTTTAAATGTATCCTCATTTTATTTATTTACTTATTTTTTTATCTGAATATTCCATATAATAGTGTTTTAAAAATTAGGATATTACTTTTGGTCGTATAGTGTAAGAGTGGGGGGGTATGAAAATTAATTTTCTTTACGTTTTGAAATATTAGGAGTGCGAAAATTCCATTTACTTTAATTGGGATTTCATCATATATTTATAAACCTGTTATAAAATTTGTAGCTCAAAAATCTCCAAAACTACCAAATCAATCTCGTTGAAATTTAGTTATTCTGTAATAGTATATCTTCAGTTTTGTTTCTGAAAATTTAATGAAGATTCGTTCTTAGATTTAATGAAGTCGTTCTTAAGTTACTCTCAATTAAAAGTTGAAAAAATTGAAGCGGAACAATTTAGAAGCGTAATTCTTTATGATGCGGCAAGTTGGATCGTTGACGTTTCTCATTTTTGGTATATAACAGTAGCAATATTAAATCAAATTAATAAAGATTTACATGTTGAAATGTTTAAACCAAATTAAATTAACGAAAAGTCAGTCTTGCTCAGTTCTGTGCAAACGTTTTTTTTTATTTTACCTTTATAGTCCGCCACTTTAAATTTTGTATGGATTTTCCATAATTTTTAGAAAATTAAATTATTCTTTTAGTAAAACTTTTATAAAACATTCTGTAGTTTGCTTTGCACGGAAGGTAATTGCCGCTCGTTAAAATAAATGTAAAAAGTAATACTTGCATTTAATAATAATAATAATAATTATAAAACATAAATTAATTTAAAAATTATTATAAATAAAATTATAATTATAAATTTAATAATCTATCATAAGACAGTTCTGTCTTAATCAGTACTTAAATCACAAATCTGTATGTAAATTTCACTCACACCCCACCTATCAAGTTTATTTAACCGCAAACTAATAATCGAGTGCTTGGGGATTAGTTTATGTAAACTAAATATTAAGAAAATGATAGGTTTCCATGATTAACACTACATATAAATTTTACGATTCTTAATTGGAATTAATTACGTTAAAAAATTAATATTTTTAAGGTGTAATTTAATAAACCATTAAATTAGGTTTGATTAATTCCTCACGATAATGTATTTTTTGTTTTGTATACAATACTGTTCATCAATCCCCAGGCGCAAATATGTAAAGGTGTAAGATCAGGCAATTTTGGAGACCAGGAATGTGGACTCATTTGTTTAGGTAAAATCTGATTTCGCTGGAGAACCTTGTGAAGCATTCTGTTCATATATGTATATGAACTATCAGGATAATTAGGAAAGAGTTTTAAAATCTATTGACCAATCATAAATGATTATTTAATTGACATCATTAAACATTATTTCATTATCCGGGATTAATATGTCTGTGAATCAGTGTTAATTATAATTAGTTAAAGAATATAAGAAAGCAATTTCAAATTGGATTTAATTATCCAAAAATTACGAAAAATAGGTAAACGAACAAATAAAAGTAATTTCATTTTTTTAAAGCACTATAATTTTTTTTTAATGATTTTTAGGACACAGTGGACCACTTTAGCCAGTTTTGGTCTGTATTTTCTTTTCATTTTTTTCTTGATTTTTTTTTTTTTTTTTGCCAGTATTTTTTCATCCTTTCAAATCTAGCTCTCCTGAGTTCATCTAAACAAACCACTTGTAATGTTTTCTTTCTTCTAACTTCAAACCTTATATTTTTATTTTTAAATATGCTTAGTTTATGATTTTTGTTCTTAAATCTTCTATTGTTATTCCAAGTTTTTACATATCTTTTTTGAATTTCAGTGATCCATGATGGTGTTCTTTTCATCTGTCATGTTTTTTTCTATTATTCTTCTTGTTAATCTATTAGGGTTAGTTCTAATCAAATGTCCAAAAAAGGATATTTTTCTCTTCCTGAAATAATCTGCTGGTTCTATTTCTTTGTAAACTTCTTTATTTGGTAAAAGTCTCCATTCTCCATTCACCGTTTGGTGTTTTTTATTTATGCATGTTCTTAAGATCCTTCTTTCAGTGTTTTGAATTTCTCCTGAAAAAGTGGTTTTTGAGCACTTTTATTATTATTTATAAGTGGTAGAAATTATTTCCCAGAACTATATTGTCCCTATGTTTTCTGCGATTGAATTTTTTTTTTTTTTTTTTAAACAAATGAATTTATTCTATAATTGTATTATTCACTTGAAAATAATATAAACAAGTTAAATTACTATAGCTGTTATAAATTATGAATAATAATCCTATTATTGGTATACAGTACTATTATTATTTTTATTTTTAAATACAATTATTTTCTTTTATCTTTTCCTTTTAATAGCATAATACACATCGTAAAAGTTTAAGCACTGCGGACTAGGCATTAAAAAACTTCTAGACGTCGTCTATGATGTCGTTCCCCTCTTGTCTTTTTGAATATGTATTTAGAGAACAGATTGTAAAACCAGCAGCCTATTTCCGTGTGTGTTTATTTTAGCCTTCCTCTTTATCTGCTTTTTTTCTTTCTTATCTTGTTTGGCTGTCGTTCATAATTTATGATTTATTTGTTAAACATTAAACCGAGTCAAAAGCCTACTGCTGTTTTTAATATAGAATAAGAATCATGACGGAAATTTTATACTATGTAATCTATATAATTTTTAGTATAAGCTTCTTTTTAGCTTTAACATTTTTATTATTAGAAATAGATTTTCTTTTTAAAATAGTATTTTTTTTTTTTTTTACTTATTTATTTACTGTTATTGTTTATTTTTTATTTATCTTACTCTTTGACATTGATTCGCATACTTATTTTCAAAAAAAATATTAGTAATATATTAGTAAATATTAGTTTTATATTATTTTCCCAGCAAATATAGCTAGATTAGTTATATTAAAAGGGAAATTTCGTTGATGTCAAAAATGGGTATCGGTTTTTTTTTTTGGTAAATCTTTGCGTTTTAGGGTCCAACTAATTCAACTAGACAAAAAAAACAAACATAAATATGTTTTATGTGCTTTCGTTTATATGTCGCACTACTTTTGGCTTTACTTTCGGGTTGATACTTTTGATTACTTTCGGGTTGATCAAACCGATTTTCTTTAAATTTAGTTTTAATTTTTTTGCTATATGTGGATCATTTTTCAGTTTTTTTTTCTTTAATTTATTGAAAAGGGAAGGAATTTAGATTTTCTTAGATAAAACTTTTCAGAAAGTTTTATCAAAAAGCAAATTTGTTACCTACAATCCATAGATAAATAATCAAAAAAGATTTCTTAAAAAAAAAAATCAACCTCCTCCCTTTTAAAATTGAAATATGCGTTTTTTATTCTTTTGTTCTAAAAGATCAATTATGTTCCCATTGATTTAATAATTTCTTGAAAATAAGATTTTTGAAAGCTACCAAGAAATGTCTAAAATTTTTTTTTTTTTTAATTTTAAAATCCGGATCTAAAATCCCGAAAAGTTTTTTCAAATTTTCTTTTTCATGTTTAGAAAATTTGTGAAGCTAAACTTTAATTTTTTGAAGAATTTTAGAAAACATTTTTTTTTTAGTTTATTCCCAACCTTTAAAATATATGTTTGGTCTTTTGCCTTTTATTTTTTTTAATGTTTATTGGTGACATGCATAAATGAATACATGTAAATGAGGTGTAGTCTTGTACAGATTCAGGCCAACCATTCCTGAGACGTGTTGTTAATTGAATCCCAATCACCAAAGTACAACCGGTATATCCACTGTTTTATATTCAAATCCATATAAAAGCAACTTAACTTTTACTAGGATTTGAATCTTAGAACCTTCGAGTTCGAAAATTAACTGCTAAACAACATGCCATGACTAGTGCAATACTTAACCAGATTTTCACTACTGCCTACCGTACCTCCTTCTTATCTTTCATATTCTTGATTTTTTTTTATTGCTTTCGTATTATAAATCTCATTAGTAGTCAATCACAAATTAAGTTTCCAATTAATGTAGTGATATCCCTAAATATTTTACAAAAGTAAAAACGATTTTTTAGTTGTTTGATTTTTTCCCATTTCTCATTGAAATATGTTTGATAAAGATTTATTTCTAATTTTACATCTATTTACTCAAAAATACGTATATTATTCTTTTATCCACTTCAGTAAACCAGGGTTAATAGTACAGTCAAGTATAAAAATTAGTATATTTAAAAAAAAACTCCTGTTGCTAAATATTATAACAATACATTGTTATCCATTTTACGAGCAGTTTGATTGTAAATAAATGGAAACTGGAAAAAATTAGCCTGTTTTATAAACAAAATTTATTCCAACCGTAAATATGCTAATCGAATTATCTTTATTTGCATGTATTTTATTTAGTTTGCTTGATGATGTCTATTTATGATAACTCGAGTGGACTCCTTGGACGTTATGAAGATGAAGTGAATATTACCTGCGCATTCTTTTTAATATTAAGTTCTAATTCTATCAACAGTTTTATATGGATATTTAATTATTATTTCTTACAGTTATCAAATTTATATTTAATTTCATTCAGTTCATATCCGTTGTCTTCAATTATTAGATCTGTTATTTTTAATCCCATTATTTTTCACAATGTTATTTTTCATTCTTAGTATTCCATCTCGACTCTTTGCAATAATATTGTATTCAAATAAAAAAAAAAAACCACAAAATATTTATTTATAAAAACCGTTTTGTATTTATTTGTAGTTTGTTTATCTACAAACATTTTTTTACCTTGAGTTGTAACTAATTACCTAATCGCTTCATCAAATCATATATAACATTGTAAATGGCTACCGTTTAAAAAATTCTGATTTCTTTAAATTCCTATTTAAAGAAATCATTATTTATTATTTTATTTTTCAACAATTTATTATTTTTTTTTTAAAAACCGTATTTTTTTTAATACGGTTTTTTTTAATACACAATTCCCATTGTGTACTATGTTATTTGTTCAGCAAGTGCTTTTAAAAACAGATTATCTAATAATTATACACGCACACATAATTTGCTGATGTAGTTGTTCATGATGGAGAAGCTTTAATATTTTTAATATTTAAATAACCGTAATCTGATATATTTATTATCCAGATTTTGTTTTCTGTTCGTAATCAGGAAAATTTTGATTAACAAAATATTTTGAGAAATCAACGGAAATAGTTGTAAGAATTTATTTTATTCCAAAAGTTAAACAGGAAAAATCATAAATCAGTTGGACATAAAAAACATCATTTTTAAATAGTAATTATTTCATGCATCTTGCCAATTATTTTTTCATATATAGTTGAATATAATTCATATACACACAAATCTGAGTCGTTACTTATGCTTTAACACAAAAAGAAATTGAAACATTTGTAGAACTAAGATTAAATTTTTTCATTTTTATTTTATATTCCAGTAACAATTTTTTTCAATTTTTGAACGTCTTTTCAAAATATTTCCAATTACTTGGGTAATAAATTCTAACTTTATTTCTTACTTTTTAAGGTATGTTCATAGAACATTTTTTTAGAGTAATAAATTTAAAAATAAGTTTTGTTTATTTGGAACGAACGACATAAAAGTGGTTTTTAAATGTAAATTTTTTTTCTCTCACCAAAATCAAAATTAACATTAATTTGTAACGTAATAAAGTATTTTATTATTTTAATAAAGTAGTTTAAAGTACTTTATGAATATGCCTCATAAAAGCGAATATATTGTTGGCTTTTTATTAAAATACAATTAAGTTTTCTTTCTTTGTTTGCTTTTTTTAATACTAACCAGATATTAGAAATATTTTTTTGTTAACTTAATATTTATTCAAAATTATAGGAAATCTAATTGATTTAAATTAACAACGATGAAGAAAAGAAGAAGTTGAAAACTTAAATACCTTTTAAAATACTTAAGCAATTTACCACAAGTTTTTTATTGCTTGCCATAATTTCATTATTTCTACAATTTTATCAGTATTGTTTAATTTTTTGTTTTTCTTTAATAAATTCATTATTGACCATAAGTAAGCATAAACCTTTTATTATATTAATTTAATTTAGGTTTTTTGCAATATTCTATGAAATACCATTTACAATTTATCACATATTTTTACCCGTATATTTTTTTTTCATTTTTACTGACTTTTCGAAAAAATGTACAGTATTATTTTCGATAACATGATAAAAGTGGTGGAGCATTTCAATGAATTTTCTTTAAGTTTTGAAATATGAGGAGTACAAAAATACTATTCACTTAAATTAGGATTATACATAATATATATATATATATATATATAT
>JAAAKQ030209114.1:0-11681 GCA_010016005.3 Zanna intricata | reverse complement strand
AAAAAAAAAAATCAAGGAGAATAAAAAAAATTAACTCTTTTTATCGGGCTTAATGGAAATTTCAGAACGGTTCACCCCTTAAGATACCGCCTAAGATCTGTTTAATTATTTTTATTAGTTTTTTTTTTTTAGTTATATGCACAGACTTATATAAAATAAGAGAACCCGATTTTCCTTAATATTATTTTAATTTATATTTTGAAGTCACTATCACACTACCGATAACAAACCCAAAACTGATATTTCATCATTTTTATTTTCATTTGACAATAAAAGGGAAGAAGGGTGTTACCCTTAAGGCTGCTGGTTAGTTGCATTCATTATTCACATACGGTTGAGAGCGCTAGCGTCGCACCGTGCCTCACTTTATCATTCTATCTCTCTAATACTATCGCTCTCGCTTTTCGTGCCGCCACACCGACTTTCTCACTCCATCACTCTATCCCGTTTTATAACTCCGTCAACGCTTCTTTCTCTCGTTAGTTCACCTTCTCTATCGCTCTTCTCCCACCATTCTCATAGACTCGCTACCTCAGCCGCAGACTCGCCTCCAATATCCCTGCCAAATTGTTCACGGTCTCCCCAGCATGTTGGTGGTGGTGCCGATCCTAGTATTAAGAGTGACTGTTCCGTGAGAGGTTGCTGTTGGTGACAACATTTTATGCGCAGTGCTGGTTGCCTGCCGCGACACATCAGATATTTGTCTGTGAAACTTGGTGCTAATTAAGTGTTCAAATATAATAAAATATAATATAATCGAGAGGTGTATTTTTCTCACCGACGCGTCTAGTTATAAATGTGTCGTAAAGATGGGATCGATAGAGGGACCATCGCCTTTACATGAATTCCACTATCGGGTATTATACCTTTCACGGCCTTCAGTTTAATGTTATCCGCTTTCGGTGCGATTAGGTTTTCGGTGTAGCCATGGTCTTCGGAAATGTATTAGGCTTTCCTTTGACCACTGGGGGATTCGCCAGATTTTTAGTACCAGCGACACGACCGATACTACAATTGCCGTGTGCCAAAGTCACTTCTTGCCTCACATTAGTGTTGTTGATTTGTTTTGAAACTGTTCTTCTATCGACTGTCAGTGATTGTACCAAGTCGTTTTACGTCCACTGGAACACAACTAATCCGATGTAAGTAAACATGTCAATTTTAATTTTATATCAATTAAACTATTACTGTAAGGTTTATACTAATAAATCATATGAACTTAGTTAATTATCGAAATTTTGTTTTGTTAATCAAATTATCAAACGATTATGGTTTAGTTAAACGCCCGTCTCTTTAATTTCATCTGTAACAATTATGACAATAAATTAAAATTAGGTATACGTCAATGATATTCAGCCGGGATAGAAATTTCTAAATATTTAATTTCAACCGTACTATTTTGATGTTTTGCCCACAATTTAAGCCGTGTAACCGGCAAAGAGTATACATTTGTCAGACGCAAATGTCAATTTAAGTACCATTACTATTTGTGCCGCCATGTATTTAACGTTTTATTTTGTGAAAACAAAATTAAAATCGGGCTTTATTTTTCCTTTGTTAACTTTTAGGACTCTGTCTCGCTTCTGTTTGTTTATTTTAACATTCGCTAATTATTTTCAGGTTAACGTAAACAAAAAATAACGCGCTCCTGGTTTCGAAGTAGAAGGGAATGAAGACGGTGGCGCCATGTTTGTTTTCTTATTAAATCTGAAAAACTCTTGCCGCATTTCGTCGGTACACATTTTGTTTA
Source organism: Zanna intricata (assembly GCA_010016005.3). Lineage (NCBI taxonomy): Eukaryota > Metazoa > Arthropoda > Insecta > Hemiptera > Fulgoridae > Zanna > Zanna intricata. Next base: position 9,931 of record JAAAKQ030209114.1, on the reverse strand, counting down.
TATGTAAATTTGCGTTAAAAATTATAAATTACAATCAACGGCGGGTGATTTTTGACATCTATTAGTCGATATATGCTTTTATTTTACTATCACAGAGTATCGACACCTTAGTTCATTTTGTACGTGTGGTAGCACTGCTTGGGTTCAAGTTTATATTCAAATAAAACAAGTCTGTTTAATTACATGTTTTTAAAGACGAAAACATATGGACTTTTTATGTTAGGTATTACTGAAGATCACGCTAATTTTATAAATATTACTCAACTAAACGAATAGGAAATGCGTTTTATATAATAAGGTGTGAAAACCAAATATTGTCTGATAGTTCAAGGCTTACCTTTGTTTAAAACCGAATAGAGATTGTCGAGTACAGCGGTTCGTTTGGTAGAACGTGTTACAGAAGGGGAAGAGGCAAGCAGTTCTAAGATGAATCCTTGGCCGATGAACTCGATATTTACGTGGCACCAAATCTAATAACTCTGTAAAAGTTAAAATTTTACGTTATATCAAAATATATAATATTGAATTATCTACGCTTTGATGGAATATAAACACAACGTAGGTTATGCTTTAATTAATAATATTACGTAAAATTTGATAGGTATATTTTCAAATGTTTTCCGTTTAAGTACATACCACTTTTAACTATCGTGTGAAGAAATTAATTTTCGAAATCGATCACTCATATTTGTTTCCTATAGGACAAATAAAGGATATCGGATATAGTGTGTTACATTTAAGTATTATTATATAAAATAATATGAGAAAGAATAAATTTGGTATTATAAAAAACACTTTTTACTTATTATGTTTTTTAAATCAATAGGCTAATTTTAATTAATTCGATAGCATGGTATGCCACAAAAAAATTCTAATACAATTTCGGCTTAAAAGTGATTATAGTTGTGTTGAATTTTTTACATAGATGTTAATTTAATTCAATAATTAGTTTTACGCGATTTATTTCTTTTGAAATACAAGTTTATTATTGTTTAACAATCCCAACAATATTAATAAATAACTATTCTTTAGAATAGGAGAACAAAATGTATCTAAAATACTTGTGATTTAATACAGTCCGAGGGCCCACAAGTAAACTTGCTGATCATCTGTTTCCAAAAAGAATTGATATCGTAAAAATTACTTCATTGTATTATTATTTGTTTTATATATTGATTTATTATTCTCTTTTTTTTTACGTACTTGAATTCTTATTTCATACGGACCAACGATCGTAATTAAAAAATGTAACACCTATCGGTATCGCAGATATTTTTCCAACAATCTCCAAAAAATTCCTTGTGTTTTAATTTATTTTTATAAAATTTACATCATCGAAGAGTATTTTGTTAAGATAAAAATAAATATACGAATAACATTAGTAGGTTTTATTTTTTATGCAGCAACGTATAAAATGATGTGGTACTTGCTGTTTTTATGTTTTAATTTCATAAATGGTATCTTTAAATTAAAATTTATAACATTTATTCAAACCTGAGTGTTAGGCCATTAACAGCGCTATATTTTTTTTATTGTAATCATCTTGTAATAGTCGATGTATGTTTAACGCCTTGCTTTTATTTTATTACACAGGCTCCGCTTCTGAAAAGAATATAAAGTATTTTTTAATATTTATTGTAAAAAAAACACATGTACTTTCTCGCACACATGTACGATTGTATTACAAGATAAAAAACTAAAAGCAAATTATTTTCGAAACTCGCGTAAAAAATCTGCGTAAATTTCATGTATTTAAATATTCTTTATTAGGCAAATAGTAGTATCACAGTTACATAGTTCAGACTACCGCGTTTACGATAGATAGCTCCGCGTAAAACAGCGCCGTATATTTTGCGGCTCTGTAACAATATAGCTATAATTTATACCCACAGCATATTATTTAGTTTTAAACGAATGTATTATTTATTATGACAATAATGTAATTAAACTTAAAAACACGATAAAATTAAACTTATTTAAAAAAAAGATATGACTGTCAAATAAACTTTTGTTAAATAAATAAACGGTGTGTAATATATGTATTAATAATTTACATACAGTTATCTTTAATTATAGTTTATAATTAAAGCTTTTTTCGCAAAACACGATAAATTTTTTTTTTCTAATATAAAATTATTTATAAGATAATAAAACCAAACGCACAAAAACATTTATAGCAATCTTACTTTCGTAATTAGATGATTATTTCAATCGTTAACCTGTAGAAAAAAAATTAATTAAAAATAACGAATATCATATCAGATACATAAACATAATGCTAAACTTTATCGCCGAGTTATATATTTTTCCTATTTTTTTGTTTTATTTCAAAAATACAGGCACGATATTTTTTTTAGTAGTAGATCGTAAGTGCTATTTAAAATTTTTTTCGTGTTTCGCATTAATTTGTATTTAATTTTAATTGATTCCTTTATAATTTAGCGATTAATGACTATTTAAATATCGAAACGTACTTACGGATTAAAAAATAATAATTTTAACATATGTTGGAGTATTTATTATTTTTTATTTTACTAACAAAACATTTGCTTTGTATAAAAGTAGATAACATCTTATGATTACTTGACGAACAACATACATTTATATATTAAAAAACTCTAAGTTTTCAACGAATTAGAAGTTAATTTTTAATGTACAGTTAAAAGGTATTTTCAAAATTGAAATTATAATCGGAAAATTAGTTTTTAATAAAAAAAAAAATAATAATAAAGAAGTAAATATAGTAACCCAGATTTATTTATAAATTTTCTGGAAATGTGTATTGGCAGGACTATTTTGTCATTGAACAGACTAATTAAGGGATTACATATTACATATTTGTAAACACTTGCCCGGTCCGGTACTGTAGTATGATGTAATCAAATAATAAATTTGTCAATAATACTATAAACATATACATTAAAATATAAAACTTTTAAGAGGAATTTTTTTAAAAATATTTACCGTATAATTTTTAAAAAATTTCCTCTTATAAGTTTTATATTGTCATATATGTTTATATTTTAACGCGTTTTATCTTTTGCACTGCAATATAAACTTTTCCAGTATTTAGTTTAAAATCGAGAACGCTATTCAAATTAATATTTACATAAAATTATTCGTGTATATATATATATATATATATATACATAAAAAATCATCACGTGGTATTCTGCCTGTGGGCAGGTCCCTGGCATCACTATTACCTTCATTTATTTTTGTCCCGTTCTTTTCTTTTCGTCTCATCATAATAATCTTCACGATCCTTTATGTAATTTATTAATTTAGCCCCTTCCTTCCTCTTCTTTTTTTACCTTCTTTTTTTTTTTACCTTCAACGGAGTCTTCAAGGATTCATTTTGTTATTCCTTTTCCCCCGATCCGGTTTCCTTTCCTCCCTCTGATAGTCGCCAATATCGGTCAATCTTCATTTGTTTCTTAATACCTTATCTTTTCCCTTTTCCCCGGTGTGTCTATGTTTTATTACCGTGAGAAAGTATACTTCAAACATAGCATATTACCAATCTTTTCCTCTGGTTCAGATCCGTGTTGCTGTAGAGTCTGTTTTTCTTTCTAAAAAAGGCTTCATCCTTTGCCATTTCAGTTCTCGTATTAATCTTTTCTTTACTCTATCAGTATATATATATATATATATATATATAGAGAGAGAGAGAGAGAGAGAGAGAGAGAAAGAGAGAGAGAGAGATTTTTTGGTTGTAATAAGTCATTTATTAAATTAATCTTTAACCATTAATTTTTAAACCGAATTGTCGCAAAAAAAGAAGATTTTTTGTAATTTAAAGTAAAAACGTAATAAAATGTAATCTGATGCTGCACGCAACATTCTGATCCAGATGTCGATTTTTAATCCGATCAGAAAAAAACTTTTGTTATTACAATAGTTTCAGAAATCATAATCGCATGTATCAATATGATAAATTATGTTTTAATTACTGATTATGTGATATTTATATATAAGAATCATTAAAAAAAAAAAAAATTAACATCTAGTAAATATATATAGTTTTATAATTTTTCAATTTGTTATCGAGTACGTCATACGATTCTAAATCGACTTGGTGGCACAGAAATTAGCCTGCTATATCAAACGTCCTGGTTTGGTCTGGAGAATTTTTAAAGACACTAGTTACATTATTAGTTGATGGAACATAAATAAATATTATTCTCTCCGAATAGTTAAAAAAAAAAAAAAAAAACATTAAAAATTTATATATATTTTTTTCGCTTTTTTAAATAAAAACGACAATTTTCTACAACGAGATTTTTTCTCAAAATGGTTTTAACTATTCATAGAAAATATTAACAATTTAATAATTAAAAAACTGAAATTTTAAAATTCTTCTAATGTCAATAATGTTGCGATTAATTACGGTAAAACTTAATTTTAAGCTTCAGCCTCTTAAAAAAATGTTGTTTAAATTAAATCTGAAGTTATCATGAACACAAATTTATTGTATTCAGCAACGCAAAAAATTAACAATTATAAGATCTTTGTTATTCAGCGTAAAACAAAGATATACAGTTTTAGTTACTTTTTCTTATAGAAGGAAATATTAAAAATATCTTTTATCGGGTGAATTTTATATATCGTACAAGTCTAAATCGTTCCATACGTCTTGACCTATTTGGTCGATATCGACTTTTTCATCTGAACGTTTTACGAACTTATTCGAATAAAATATTCATTTATTTATTTATAAATATTTACGTAAATTATTTATCAGTTTTAGAATTTTCTGTTTTTCTATAAAAAAAAAATAATTTTGTGTTTACGCATTAAATTATGGAAAAAAGGGGGGGGGGCGTAAAGCAGACCGAATTAATTTATGCGTATATTAAAATATAATTTTATAGAAGCAATAGTTAATGAAGAACTCAGAAGATAATATTTCTAGGGTTATAGTATAAAAAAAAAGAAAAATTTTCGATTTTACGTGTATCCATTGTATTTTTCGTATTCCAAGTAATGGAAGTTTAAATAGTTTTTATTACTCAAATAATTTCAAGTTAGCTATGTTTAATATTAACTTACTGAATTATTTATTAAATAAATAAAATGGAAAAAGGTATGCTGTGTAAATCGGTTCTAATTAGATGAATACTTCGTAACTTGAAAATAGAAGGATTTTTTTCAACGAATAATAGTTTTGAAAATTCGCGTGCGTGAAGGAAAGTAGTCAAATTTTGTATAAAGGATTATAACAAAAATTACAATTTTATTCAAATTTAATATTACATGTGAATATTTTAGATTTTGTCAGTGAAGTTCTATATAATTTTTTTTTTTAATTTTATTATTATTTTTGTAATTCTTACATTAAACACTAAGTTCTGTTTATATTACGAAAACGTATGATAAACGACCTGATATTATTTTGATATTAAAGGTATTTTCATGAAAACTTCAACAAATCTGATACGAAAACCTGTAAAATATAACATACGTCCGCATTCCAGAGTGAAACTAGTCGTTTAACATTGTTTTCTTTACATTTTCTTCGCGTAAAAAAAGTCTTCAATTTTTGTTTCATTCGAACGGTTTGAGCATATTTCTGTTTTCATTAAAAATAAATTAAATGTTTTATAAATTCTCAAATTTTGTGATTTTACCCGAACAATGTCCATTTATTCATTAATTTCTTTTTCTCTTCGATAATTCTTTTATTTATTTTACGTTTTGTTTCCATATTTTTACTAATTAATAGCCCCGCTTCTCATTTATCTTTGTGACATCATCGGTATCTACTGAATAGTTATTAAGAACGGAAATGCGTTTATAATTTTAGATTTATATTTTTTGGAAGGGTTTTGAGCATTAAAGTTTTTAAACACTGAAAGCTTCAAAATTAAATAAACAATAAAATCGTCTTCATTCAAAAACAAAAAAGTTAAAGAAATTATTTTTCTTTTAGTTTTTGTTTTTGAAGTCGACATGAAGTTAGTGATGATCGAATTAATATTTAGTGTTTCAGATTTCAGAATTCAAAATTCAGAGAATAACTTATCTCGGAAGGTTTTAATATTGTTATTATATTTTAAGTTAAATATAAATAAAATTCGTAATTTATTTCATTTATTGTTTGTAAATCCTTCATATTCTATGTTACTTCTGATCGTACAATCTTAGTAGATTTATTAGTTGTAGCCGGCCTCCGTGGCGCGAGTGTAGCGTCTCGGCCTGTCATCCGGAGGTCCTGGGTTCGAATCCCGGTCAGGCATGACATTTTTCACTCATGCTACAATTCATTCGTCTCATCCCGTGAAGATATACCTTTACGGTGGTTCTAGAGGTTTAGATTTATCAGAGAGTATATTATATAGGTCAAGATTTATCAGATGTATATTTAATATCTATTACGTTTCTACGAACACAAATGTTCTTTTTGTTTAAATATATATATTTAAGCCGTATTAAAAAAAAATGGAAACGATTATGAACAGTCGTAGATGTATCATAAGATTTTGTTTACCTTTTCAACTAAATCAGTGACAAAGGATAATTTTCAAGATATAGAGTCGCATACAAATTTTGGAATTTGTATGTGACAGACAAATTTTGGAAGAATCTTGTAAAACGAATAGTTTTTTTTTTCATTAACGACGTTTTCTTTTTCAGTGGGTATTTTCCATTTAATTGTTAATTTTTGTAATAATTTTCCGCAGATAACTCTTTTGTAATATAAATATAAGAAAAAGATTTTTTTAAAAACTAATTTTTGACGAAGTTAATCCAGCTATTCAATACTTTTTTGTGCGGTAGACGAATGAATTAGTATCAAAAAACATAAAACCGTTAGCGTAACGAGATGCGTTAAAAAACAATAAAATAAAACTGGTAATAGAATAAAATAAAATAAAAATATTGATAATATGAACGGTAACAGAAATGGAAGCATTAAATAATTTTAAGAGTAAATTATTAATAGCGATTAGATGAACGGTATTCCCCGGTCGACAGAATACTTAAGAAAGAAGGGTCACGGTTCAGAAAGTGACAAAATGTTTTCTACAACGAGAAAAATCCGTAGAGTGATGAACGACCTATTTCAAATGCACCAAACCTTTAAAAATAAATATATTTATCTTCTTTATCTACGTAACGTCAAACTTATAGTAATGAAAAAAAATTGATTTTTTTTCTATGTTATATAACAATTGTTACATAACATTAATTAAAGGTATTTCTTTTAAATTGTGTACACCCCAGTATTGAAAAATACGAGCTAATTTGTTTGATACCGGTTTCAACTGGTGAAAAATTTACGAATGCATTCCTGAACGAACGAACTTACAATTATTTTTCGGGTAAAAAGTAAAAAAAATATTAAAAAATGTTAAGAGAGCATGATCCATTATAATATCTGATGCACGAGGTATTAATTTTGTAGTTTTCTACAGAGCGAAGAAAGAATGAACATAAGATAGAAAAGTCGAATGTGTACTCGTACTTGCGCGATCGATGCGACTAGAGTAATTAAGTTAAACTTATTTCTTAAGCCGTCTCTAGTACGAACAGTACTGGAGATAAGATTCAAAATAAGAAAATCTATCAAATTGTCCAAAATGAGATTTAAAAACCGTATTGTAGTGTTCTTTATATATGAACGTATTTTCTTTGTACGCTCAAGGTAGAGTTCTATTAATTGTCAGAAATTATTCAGGTAGCTAAGCGAGTGCCGAGCAGGAAAAATTACAATAAAGACACCGATTCATTGTCACTGATAAATTTTTGGAAAAAATTTAATGAATTTTTTAAAAATACTTGACGAAAAACAAATTTCTTAAGTCGTACTTTGAGATCGTGGTACTTCCCTACGTAATAAATAAGCGATGAAAAAATATAAGTTTTGCTAAATATGAATTTTCTTATCTTTTATTCTTATATTAATTATTGAAAAGTAACAGTTAGATGGATGAAAAAAATTAAACATGATAACAATTACAAAATATTATTAAAGACTTAACAATGAACCGAAAAAACATCAATAAAATAACAGTATACAAATCCATTTTCTGCTGTAACTTACTCTACTCAAAGAAAGCTCGGACACCTGTTCATTATTTATCTTGTAGTATCGTAGTACGGGACAAAATTAATAAGGAAGTTACTCCATAATAACGAATGTCTTGGAAAATAAGCCTTTAAAAGAAGTTTTAAATCTTATTACCGGTTAATAAATATTGGCAAATAAAATTAAAGAATTATTCTAATTTAAAAATATATTTAATTTTAATGAAATATTCGCAGTTATGTACCGATGCGTAAAAAAAAAGAATACTTTAGTTTAAAACGTTAAAGATTAAATTAAATGATATTTTCAAACACTTCGCCGACTTCCGTGGTAATATCTTCCTCTGTTTCCTAAAGAAGTTTCTGCATGTAAAAAACAAAAATTGTAATATCTATTCGACGGTGTCAATAATTTCTTATTTTGTTATAATTTAAAGACTAATTCGCAGCTAAAAAATTATTTAATTAAAGTTTTGTAGTTTTTTGTATTATGATAGTACAGACTTTTTTAAATCTTTTCGAAACTCACCTAATTTTATGGTCTAATTTTTACGTCCAGTATAGTATTCACTGCATAAAATTAAAGACCGTATGAGATCTGAGGCGTAATTCATTGTCTTTTCGTATATTTACTTCCCGTGTTCGGTTTAGTTTAGACTTTACAATTCTTGGCAAACCGGCCCTAAATATGAGCTGGAAATCATATACGATGGTTAAATAAATCGTTTTCCATGTTGTCATCTCGCTTAAAAATAAAATTTCTTGCGGTCGGATTTACGGTTCTAATACGAATTAAGTTATAACTCGTTCAATGGTAACTCTTGTTATAAATCGGTCGTGAATTTTTTTAGAATAAATCCGGTGTGTTTATTCCTCACCGTATTTTGTACAATAAAGTAGAGTTTAAATTTGATGAATGGCTAAAAAGTACGATAAAAAGGTGCGAATTTATTCTGTATTCGGAACGCATAATATAGTATAATGTGAAGCGCTCACTACCCGTGGATTATTTGAGTCGGCATGACGACAATTGAGATTTTTAGTACGAGTATAATAAAATTTTTGATGCGTTAATTTCATTTAATTAAAAGGAATAGATCGATGTTTACATGTCAGTAGTATATTTCAAACTGTATTCTAAAGAAATAATGTGTAAAGAGGAGATTTTACCACATCGATCTGGTGTAAGTACAGAAAAAAAGATATATTACGATTACTAAATGAAAGATGAAAGACGGTTAATCCTTTTCCAAAGTTTAAAAATTTAGTATGGTTACTTTTTATATTACTTGTAAATAAGTGGATCACTGAATATAAAAATAGGAACAAAAAAAAATAACTGAGGTAAAAGAATTTTGTTATTTGGAAAGGAGAAATACTGAAGATGGACGAAGCAGCAGCGATATAAAATGCCGAATAGTACAGGAGAAACGAGCTTTCAGTCAGAAATATAATTTGCTTACATCAAAAGTTAATTTAAACTTCAGGAAAACATTACTAAAAGTAATGTTTGGAGCGTAGCTTTATATGAAACTGAGACTTGGACGATCGAAGTACCTGAGAAGAAAAGCTTAGAAGATTTTGAAATGTGGTGTTAAAGGAGAATTTTAAAAATCAGATGGGTGGATAAAGTGACGAATGAAGAGGATTTGCGAAAAAGCAATGAAAAAAGAAGTATCTGGAAAAATATAGTTAAAAGTAGACAGACTTAAAAGCCACATATTAAGGTATCCTGGAATAGTCGCTTTGATATTGGAGAGACTGGTAGATGGGATAAATTGAGCAGGCAGAAAACGGCTGGAATAGATAAAGATAAATGTGAGGAATACAGAACAATTAGCTTAACTACTCATGCGTCAAAAATCTTAACCAGAAATCTGTACAGAATAATTGAGAGTAG
>JAAAKQ030209113.1:7842-19539 GCA_010016005.3 Zanna intricata | reverse complement strand
ATATATATATATAATAAGCTAAATATTACTTAGATGTCAATAATATAAGATGAAAAATATAAGGTAGTCCATAAAGGGAGTCCAACAAGGAAGTTACCTAACCCCGTTCAAGCTGAGAGAAAAAAAGATTTAAAAGAAACGATAAATAGCATGGATGAAGTCCTATGCAAAAACTACCACATGAAAATAAATAAGAACAAAACAAAAAAAATGAAATGTAGCAGAATTAATATAAAAATAGGAAGAGAAAAGATTATGGAGGTAGAAGAATTTTAATATTAGGGAAACAGAATTAATAAAGATGGACAAAACAGGAGCGGTATAAAATGCCGAATAGCAGAAGAGAAATGAACTTTCAGTTCAAAATATAATTTGATTACATCAAAAATTAATTTAAACATCAGGAAAACATTTTTGAAAGTATATGTTGACAATCGGAGTATCTGAGAAGAAAAGATCAGAATCTTTTGAAATGTGGTGCTGTAGGAAAATGTTAAAAATCAAATGGGTGGATAAAGTGACAAATAAGAGTGTTGCAGCAAATTTATGAAGAAAGAAGCATTTGGAAAAATTAAGTTAAAAGAAGAGACTCACCACATCTTAAGACATCCTGGAATAGTCACTTTTAGATTGGAGGGACAGGTAGAAGAGAAAATTGTGCAAGCAGGCAACATTTAGAATATGTAAAACAAATTTTAGAGATGTAGCATTTAGGGGTATACAGACTTAAAACGACTGGCACTAGATGGGAAATCTTGGAGAGCTGCATCAAACCAGTAAAATGGCTGAAGACAAAAAATAACTTTTTTTACAACACAGTTTAAAGTTTTTATATACACTATTTTTTTTTTATATACATTTATTTACCTCTATCATACTTTTTTACTAAAAAAACTGTTTAGATCCACTTCAACACCTAGTTAAAAAATTTAATATTTCACAACTTTTTAATAGAAAATCAAGTTTTTCTTTTACTTACAAAATGTAACTTTAGTTTTAGTAATTTTTGTGAAAATTGGCCATCAACAAAAGGAAAGTAATAATCTTTTGAAATTTTTGTATTTTACTATGAAAAAAATAATTTGCATTAGTAACACAAATGTAGAGGTGAACAATTACATTAAAAATATTTGTTAAATTTACAATTTTTAATAAAAAAATTATGCTAAAACATTTTTACACACAAAAATCAATGCCATTGTGTTTTCTTTTAGAAATAACAACAGACAAAATCCTATTTTAATAACAAATTTGTTTTGTTTTATTGTCAATATTTTAAATTAGAAAAACTAATGTACAAGTAATAATAATTTTACAGAAAAGTTAAAACAAGCATTTATAAGAATTATTGAAAGCAAATACAAAACGATCACTAAACAGCCACTAATAATATTACAACAGTTTAAATTAAATATTCTTAGACATAATAAACATTTTAAAATTTGTTATTAGCCTTATTAAATTTTTGTTTATTATTTAAAAAAAAGGTATTAAAGAAACACTAGAAGCTCATGAATAAAAATGTCTTACTTTTGTTTCACTAACTTCTATTTTTCTAGTTTTGAGACAAGAAGCCATACACCAATAAATAACATAAGCCTAATTAACAAAAAGTGTGCAACAAAAACAAAAAATACATTATTTTTAAGAATTTAATCTAGTAGCGTTTTAATATTAAATTTATTACAGCCACAATTAAAATCGTAACATTTATACGGCCTTTCATCTGGAGATCCCGGGTTCAAATCCTGGTTACGCATTGCATTTTTCATATGCTACAAAATCCCATTTTCACATTCCCACAAACAACCTTCTTTGTATGTTTCTATGATGAATTAATACATCAGTAAAATATATATAAATATAATTAATTCACAAGTTTAAGATTTTAAATTCCTATAATACTGAACATAAAAATTTGAAGTACCATACAGTTAACAACAAAAAAATAATAATGAAAACTGAGTTATTTTTTACTCAAATCAGAAATTATTTACTAATTTAAAAAAAAATATATAATGTACATGTCTTCATAATTTTGTTCTTCAGAGAAGTCTTACACATTATAATTATTCAGAATATTCTTATAAAACGGATGATATCAGATGGTAAAAATTAAGGAAAGTTAATAAAGAGATAAAATACTGATCATAAAATAATTGTCAATGTATGGCAGCATTGGTTAAGATCAACTCTGATTATGTTGACAACACTACTAGATAATATGGCTGATATTTTTAAAAACCTGAATTTAAAACTCTCAATTTCACCTTGTTTATTTTAAAACTATACAGCAGGGAATTCTCCTTTGGTTCTTACCATCGAGTTTCAGATCTTCTAATAAAAAGAAGTTCTAATGTAATTTTTAGGACCAAAATTAAGGACAAAACAGTTCCCAGAACTGTATCTATCATAGTTTTTAAGAAATCCGACATATAAAAATAAATTTGGTGTCAAAGAACAAGCTTTTTCTAGATTAGAAGGACAATAGCGTTGTTAAATGACTAATAAATGGGGAAGATAACAAAACTTGTAGAAAATTTAATTCTGAGAAAATGAATGTGAATACAGCAAATAAAAAAATATATAAAAAGTATTATGAACTGATTTTTTACTGAAGCAAACAGTTGAAAAATCTACAGAAAATCATATTGTTCTTTTTGTACTAAAAAAAATTCCTTTTAAAAACAAAAATGCTAATTCCTGAAAATAATTTTCAAAGAAATACAAAATTTATAAAACAATATTTTAGCAGTGTTTATTCAAAAATTTACACCTTTTTTAACAAAAAGTTAATACTAAAGACAAGTTACGCATTAAAATACAAAATGCTTCTGAATTCATACGAAATGAAACTGAGATAATACAGAAAGCCACCAGAAATATTTTACATCAGGCAGAGTGCTGTGTACATTGTGAAGGAGGAAATTTTGAAAAATTACTATAACTGAAAGTTTTTACTCCTTCTTTCTCTGTTTAGCCTCCAGAACAACCAAAAGGTATTATTTCAGAGGATGTATGAGGATGATATGTATGAATGTAAATGAAGTCTAGTCTTGTACAGTCTCAGGTTGACACATTCTTGTAATGTGTGGTTAATTGAAATCCAACCACCAAAGAACACTGGTAGCCATGATCTAGTTTCTAAATATGAATAAAAGTAACTGCCCTAGAATTTGAAGCTTAGAATTCTCAACTTTGAAATCAGCTGATTAGCAATGACAAGTTCTACAAAAAACGTAAATCAATCTGGTGGGTTGAGATTTGTTATTCTGTTACCATTTATAACTTCATGTATTACTTTATATTTTGCTTCGCTATTTAAAACTAATTGTTTTGTTTATTAGGTACAGAATAATACAATTTTCTGTCTGTTTTTTATCTGTTTTTCTTTCATAAAAATTGACCTTTAAAAGTTTTTGTTTACTTTTTATTGATTTTATTTACATTAATTTTCTCAGAATTAAATTTTATACAAGTTTTGTTACTAAAAAGATTTAGTAACAAAACTTCTTAGTCATCTTAGTCTTCTTAGACTAAGACTAAAATTTCTTGGTCATTTAACAACGCTGTCATTCTCAAACCTAGAAAAACTTATTTTCAACAGTCAACATTGTGTGTTATGTAGGACATCTTAAAACTTACAGGAGTTACAGTTATGGGACCTGTTTTATCCAATTTCCCAGTTTAAATTACATAAGAAACCACCAACTTTACTCCTTCATTTGGGTCCCAAAAATTACAGTAGGCCTTTTTATTAAAAGAGCTGAAATTCAGGCAAAATCTTTTGCTAATCAACTTGAAATCAAAGTGTTTCTAGACCTATGTTTATATGAACTTTTTTCATTATTTTCACCAGTAAAACATGTCCAGAAAGAAGTTGCTTTTTTTGTGGAACACTCAATATATAAGCAAAATTTTTTGTTGGAAAATTGAGCTCAAAAAAAAAAATTACAAAAGACAATCATAGGTCACCACATAAAAAAGGAGTAAAATAGATACGAGGTGTGATCAAAAAATACGATGAAAAACAAAGTAAAAAAGAAGCAGACTGACAAGCCGGATGTTCAAATTTGTCACTGCCTGTCTCAACACATGAGGGTATGAGACATACTAGTTGAAACAGATGCAGCGTAAGTAATTGCTGCTATAAAAATTCATTCACCATATTTTTTTATCACACTTTGTATCTGGAGCAATAAAGTTTATAAAACCAGTTTACACCATAAAAATGGATTAATTTATTGGTTTTTGGACTTCGAGAGTAAATGTCAAAATGCTTCTTTTATTTTTGCAAACAAGAAATAAATAAATTACATAAAGAAGTAATGTCAATACATTTAAAATTACATAACTTCAGAGAAGCCAGACTATAGAAAAAAAGATCTACAAACAAAATTTCACATATAGATTTCATTTGTATAACCAACAGACCAATAACACAAAGTTAACATTATTCACATACAGTCAAAGAATACGCACAATAAAACAGTTCTGTAATACTAAGACGTTCAAAATCAATTAAATATAGTGTTTCAAATACACCAGCCCAAACACATAAAGTTATTTATAGTTTTGAATATAATTAGCTAGCTAAAAACTACTGCATAAATTTCAATGAAATTTTCATTTACCACAAATTTTTATGGCTTTTCTAATAATGTCACATTATTAAACTATATCAAAAGAATGTGAAGATACGATAATCAACTTTGATCTTCTTTCACTACATAATCTTTTTTCATTACATACGTTTCTTCACTCTCAAGTAATTATTTAGACAGTTACAAAAAAAATTATTAGATATGATATTACCTGTAATTAAACTCCCCCATAAAAAAAAACTGACAATAAAAAAAATATTTAAAGTGAATTCTATATTAGATAATAGGTTTTATTCATACTGTGTCTTTAAAAAATATTCTTTATACTCTTAAGTCAATGTAAAAAAAATAACAGTTTTAAAAACAGATAAAGTTAGATTCTGCACTCGTAACACAACTTTGCATTCGTGAACATGTGGTTAAGTGAATTCAGTGTTTAAAATTACAGTTAATTTTTCAAGATTTTTCAAACTTTTTAATGTAAAGTCTTTTCATCTTCCTCAGCTTATTGTTCAACCCATTTCAGATTATAAAATATGGGAGGACACAGTCATGATCCTTCTGAAAGTTATACTTTTCATCTCAGCCACCACGTTCCCAATCAGACAAAAACAATCTTTTCTACAACCACCATTCTAAACAGCAAATTACAATAAATTATGACCAATATGGAAGTCTCTTTCAGTTTCTCTTTCCAATCGCATCACTAACTGTAAATATCATCTTTGATCATCACAAATTACTTTTTCTTTTCGACACCAAAATAATAATTTAAATAAAACTGCAATATGGTTAGAGCTAGAAAGAAGAAAAAATGTAAAGCATTATAGATTAGCCAAAAGCTAAGAATTAAGGAAACATTATGATGCAGTAAAAATGTAACAGGATTTTAAATAATGTAGTTCTTTTCAAAAATAAGGAAGAAATATTATAAAGCAGATAGTTTCACGATCATGTTATTATATCTATCACCATGTAGTTGCAGAAAAATGTAAGAATATAACATTAATTTTATATACACTTGTCAACTTTCAGGATATATCCAAAAATCTCTGATAAGTTATTGCTCCATATTTTACCATTTTCAATTTCTCCTGTTAATTTTTTTTTTAAATATGACAGAAATAAAAAGGCCAGTCACCAGTATCCTTATATAAAAAATTCACTCAGTTTTAAAATTATTTTAATACACTTCACATAATTAACAATTAATTTCTGGAGTCTAAAAATAATTTCTTTAATCATTGGGGATATGAACAATCTTAAATCCACCCATGTGTTCATCCAAAGACTTAACTTTCTGTTTCAGCATTGCTTTATTTTCACCATGTGTGTAACTATCATACAATATATATTTTTAAAAATCAAATTTATTCATAAACCTGTTTGAAAAATATGGAAAAATTTCAAAGCTAATTTAATTTCTGGAACTGCCAAAAATTTATTTTTTCTAAATTCTTGCTTTAAGTAATATTTCTACCAATTTACACAGCATACAATTTAAAAATATTTTGTGCATTAATAATTATTATCACCTAGAAAAACTTAGAAAAATCAATACAAAAGGATTTTTGGAAATTACAATTAAAGTTGATTCTTAAATTTGTAAAATGTATTCAATTTTTTCAAATTATTATCTGTTTTCATTAAACTTTCATTGTTTATTTGGATTCTCCCTGTTCATGCACCATTTATTAGAATGACAGAAGTAAAACACTAAAACTAAGTTCAATAAAACAAAAATTTTCAGACATCCTGCAAGAATCAGAGTAAATTAACACTAACAATGTAATAGATTAAAATAACCGCACAAGATTTCCTACTGTTAAACATACAGAATAAATAAACAAATTTTTAACACAATGATGCAGAAGAAGGTATGTGCACTAATATCCCATTGCCTTGGCCACTGTTGTCATAAGATCAAACTCGCCTTTCAATAAGTAGTTGTAAATCCCATTTAGTACTCAAACGAGATATAACTGACCTGTTATGTTTATCCACTTCAAATTTATTTTCAAATGTACTATTGTAATATATTTTTTCCTCAATTGCATTTACAATTGACTTCAGAATTCTACTAATTCAGTTATACTTTGCGTTTTCATTTATTTTTGCGGAAAGAGTTTAGTCCATTTAATAAAAGTAATGCTGTATATACACAAGTTAAAATGTTCAAACAGTCAAGCCTAAACACATTTCTTCAAAACCTTAGTTTTTTTATGAAAAAAAAGTTTAAAATAATCTATTAAGGATTCACAAATTACAAATTAATATACTGGGAAATAGAAATTTTAAAAAATTACTCATCATTGGCCCTTCCATCTTTTAATACTTAATTTTTTATTTAAATAATCTATCACTACAAATAGTACTAAAAGTTTTAGCGACCCTTAGTTTTTTTAATTACAAGCATCCCCACACAAATTTATATATATATATATATCCACACAGATATGGCAAACTTGTAATAAAAATTTATTTTATTTTTTGTAAATACATTATTTTATATTTATTATATACAATAGTTTAACTAATTAATTTTTTTTATGAAAAATATCAACTAAACTTACATTAAAAAGTATAATCTAGTATAAAGTAAATTGTACTAATAATTTTGTTTCAAAAATATAATTTTCTTAACTGCCAGGATCACTGTATAACATTATATATAGAAACAACTTTAAATGCAAAAGGATTGCTACCAAGCAAACCAAGACTCTGTAGTATACAAGAATGCATATAATTTTTTATCCTATATGCGTATTTTACAATTAACTTTCTTGTTGAATCTTTACATGAAAATACTTAGTATTAAGTTGCTTTAAAAACAGCATACAATAATGACAATGAAAAATGAGGTATCTTACTCTGATGCTAAATGTCGACCACGACATTTGCATCGGGGGCATCCCGACCAAGGCCTGGCTGATGACTGAGATATGTAATCAGTACGAAGGTCAATAAGATGACTACCGGTAAAGCCCCTCAGGGCTAGGAACGGAAGGGGTGGTGTGGCGTCCGGAATCGTACTTGGTGGATGTCTTCCCCTACGGGGATTGGGATGGCAGGCAAGATGGGACAGGTCGACAGTGGGCTGGGGACCAAGCGGCCGATTCTCCATATTAAACCATGGGTGTTGAGAAAAGATGGCGAGTTGACATATGAGATGACTCAAGTACTGTCAAGTCATGGGGCTTTTAACAAGTACCTGAGTGAGAGAAGAAGGAGGAGGTCTGGTCTGTATTGCAGGCAGAGTGACAGAGTGCAGCAAACTGTGTTTCACTGTACCAGGTGGAAAGTAAACAGGAGAGAGGTGGTTAATACCACTGGGGTATTGACTCCAGAGAATGTAGTCGAGTTGATGGTCTTTTAGAAGAGAAACTGGAACACTGTTAGTAGAATGTTTACCAGCATTATGGAGAAGAAGGCCCAAGAGGAGGTGGAGGTTGAAGAGACGGATGGGGAAGAAGTCTATAATTTAGAGTAGGGGAAGGGTGGACAATCCCGTTCAGGAAGGGTGGGATGCTTAGGTGTACCACTTCCATGGATTGGACGGGGACTCCAGGGGAAGATAGGGTAGCCCCTTACGTCTGAGTCTGGGGACCCTCTAACTTGAGGTGAGACAAGAGATGAGGACCAAGTCCCACTTAACAGAGGTGCTGCTGGAAAATGGCATAGTCGATTTCAGCATGGCCTCGTGGGGAGTTTGAGCCAAAGGTACCCCCTAGGACCAAGTAATACTTCTCAAGTGGATCCAATTAAAGGTTTAAAAAAAAGGGGGTTCTGCTATCTGGACTGCCTGTGAGTTTAATGAAACTTACAGGAGGATGAGTTTCATTAAATTCATGCTTATGAGAATAATAATGATAAGTAAATATTAAAGCCTGTTCAATTATAAAAAATATCAGTGTATTATAATATCTTAATAGCGTTACCCGACAAACATCAATAGGATGTGGCGGTTTTCTTATTTAAAATTCTTATCGTACGTTTTGGAATGGGGAATCAACTTTGAAAATGAGTGTCACGAAAGGCGTAACGCGCACACCATTCAAACTTTAATGAATTGAATTAATTAACTGTGAACTGAGAGCATCTGTCACTGTGTTAGCTAGATTTGAACTGAACGGTTCAATTCATAATGAATAATATTACAAAAATCATTTGTGTATATTGCGTATACGATATTTTACATCAATAACAATTCCTATAGTACTGTGTAAGAAACTTCCCTTCCGACGTGTGTTGACGCACTGACATACTGGTTTTAATTTTTTTTTTATCTTATGTTTTTCATTAAGTATCCGGAGGCAGGTGCAGCCACTCACTTCGCACTACGATAAAAGTGCTGGTTGAGTCACCGCACCGCACACCATTACACCTCTTAAAAAGTCGAAATTAAAAAAAAGGAAGAAAAATGATTTTTAGATACTTTATTGAAGAGTATTTGCAAGCAAAAAATCTAATATCACATTTAGTATAATAGGAATTTGAGAAAATCTGCAATCATACAAAATCTTTATCTTTTTTCAATCCTTTCAAGGTCGAATTTCGAAAAATTATAAAAATTGGTTTTCAGGTATTTGCACGAAGATTATACACACCAAAAAGTGAAGTTGGACATTTTCGTTTGTTACAAAGGAAAAAACTTAATTTCATTGTTACTCCATTTTAACACTTTAAACTTTAAATTTCAAATAATCCTTTCTGAGTGTGCACACAAACCATTAGAAGAATGTGCATACAAATTTTTATGAATTCATCTTAAGTGGTTTTAGCCGGGAGATGATTATGAATCGCTCACGACATGTTTTATATGGAGGTGAATTATATGAATTAAGATATTCATTAAAAAAAATATATTAATCCTTTTAATTTTTTGATGCTCAGTAAATTATTTGACTTATTAAGTAAATATACCTAATTGCACAACCATATTATTACTAATAAATAAAATTAGAAAAAATAATCATATTTGTGTAATTGTTAATCGACTTATAAAAAAATGGAGGATGTTCTCAGTTTGACCTGTTTAATATTAATTAGATATTAATTAATTATATATACATATATATATATTTCTGAATATTCAATTCTTAATCAATGAAACAAACCAATTTTTGTGACCCTTTTTATTTAAAAGTTCCTCTGGTGCTGCTATAAGCTTTTTAATTCATATAATTAATGATAAATTTTATGCCATAATTACTGTCTACTAAGATGATGATTTTCAGTCATCAGCCAGGCCTCGGTCTGGATGCCCCTGATGCAAATGGCGCGGTCGACATTTAGCATCAGAGTAAGATACCTCAGCAGCAAATGCCCTCGCCTTAGGCTTAGGTCGACCTACACGTAGCCCTAAAACTATATAACCGCAGCGTGGAAGCACGAAACCTCGCGCCTACTCTAAATCAATTAACTACCCATGTGACTTTGTATCCCATATACACAATGATCAAATCGATTGGAGATCAAATTCCCACTCAAAACGCTGCTCGCAAATCTTGACCTATAACATTACACATGTAACATGCATTCACAAAGGGTCAGAACGGAGACTAATACCACCCAAAGAACAACGTTCTCGCCTGCCAGTTTTCAAGCGTTTCTCTCTTTGCCTGGCTCTTAGTTTTGCCTGACGACCTCTCCACCACCTCTTCTGCAACTAAATTTAATGGCACCATCACACAATTACCAAAACTGCCTCCGTCGAGACCGTCCTATAAGAACATTACACACCAATCTAAAGCGTCTCTGAAACGAAATAATCTTGTTCCTTACCACTTGCGTACCTAAAGTCCTTCTCCAGGCCGGAACTGCATGAAGGATGATGGACCTTGCTACTGCCACCAACACCCTTTTTTTCGATGAGCTCTGCCGCCATTCCTAGTCATTAACCTGGAAACAGCTGCCCTCCTTCATTAACGGCCTCAAAAACGTGCAGGTAAAAAATACTCTTGTCATTAAGCCAAACCCCGAGATACTTAACTTTGGGCACACGTTTAATACCTATGAC
This sequence comes from Zanna intricata, assembly GCA_010016005.3. NCBI lineage: Eukaryota > Metazoa > Arthropoda > Insecta > Hemiptera > Fulgoridae > Zanna > Zanna intricata. The sequence goes on along the minus strand of JAAAKQ030209113.1, from coordinate 8,916 downwards.
CCGCACTATGAGCTTAATCTCTCTCAATTTTCTCTTTCCTGACATAATAATAATCTGGGTCTTTTCAGCAGCGAGTGGGAAATTCCCCACCTGCAGCTAGTCCTCCACCATCTACCGCACTATTCCCCCTCGCCATAACTTCCACCTCCGTCTTCGCAGTAATGACCAGGGAGAGCTCATCCGTAACCCAGTTGGGAATACTCCCTCCAGAAAACACAGAAGCCCGTCATAGTCCACATTCCAAAGTACGGGCCTATTACTGAGCCCTGCACACTCCTGCCTGCATCACAAATTCCAACTGTGCACCTTCTGCACAACCAATTACAGCTCTTCCAACTCTTTCAGGATTATTACAAAATAATCCTGAATGAGCCTTAATAAGTATTGTCTCACCCTTCTGCACTACAACTCCTGGAATACCCACCCAAACGGCAGGGAGCTGAATGAATTAGATACATCCAACAACATCACTGCCAGGATGACTCTTGTCCTCAGGTTCCACTGACCACCTCATCACCCTATTCAAGGAATCCATCGTGGTGCGACCTTTGCGAAAACCAAATATTCACTTAATCCCTCACCACTGTCGATCTCCCGCTCAAGCTGCACCGCCAACATCCTCTCAAAGAGTTTAGCTAAACAACTCAGCAGACACAAAGGCCTATATTCAGTAGGGTTGTCCTCCCGATTGCCACTCTTCCTAAGGAGCACCAAACTCGCAACCTTCCATCCACGTGGAATCACTCCTTCAAAAAGTATCCTATTAAAAACAGACAAAACTCTCTCCGGTAACACCATCGCCACCACCTCATTGGATATTCCATCGATACCTAGGCTTTTTTCCTGTTTATCTTAATCGCTGCACTATGCAGCTCCTCATATGTAAAAGGCAGAATCTCCATCACTGCAATCTCTTCATAAACCTCCTTGGATCTTCTTGGAAATAAAACTTGCACACATTCCTCCAGTAACCCCTTGACATCGTCGGTAGCGCCCTGCCAAACCTGCCACTCACGATTTTAAGATCAGAACCGCCTGGCTGGACGGAAACCTGACCAATTATATATATATATA
>JAAAKQ030209091.1:0-11682 GCA_010016005.3 Zanna intricata | reverse complement strand
TGGCACTGGATAGGGAATCTTGGAGAGCTGCATCAAACCAGTCAAATGACTGAAGACCAAAAAAAAAAAAAAAAAAACTTTAATTTTCTGGTTGATACACAACTCTTCCATAAGACAACTATCTTTCCAATCATTCCCTTGGCCTATCATTCAGTTATAAATCCACGATGTACTCTTCTCATATCTTATTTTACGTCATTCTTCCTGTTAACTATGTCCTTGTTCTTTAATTCTCTGATGCAACAATACAACTTTTTCCATTTTTCTTGAATACTGTTTCTGCAGCTTCTTTGTACATTAAATTGTATCTCTCTTATTTTTCTATTGCAGCACACTTTTCCTGTAACAACTTTTCTCTTGCTATCTCAGTTTTTCTTAATTCATTATTAAGCTTACTATCATTCCTTTTACCTTCCTCTGTCTGAACATTTTTTCATTTTCTCCATTCAATTTTTTTATACCCACTCCTTACATATTCTTTCTCTGTAATTAATTCCTTTCATTTCCTCGGCTGCTCCTTTTATATTGTTTTTAATATTTTACCAATGATAATTCACACTGTTTGGCTCCCCTCCTGTCCTTGTTTCCAATATTCTATGTTGCATCTCTTTGTTTCTTAGTTTTTCCAAATCATAGGTACTTTGTTTCTGACCAACCCTTATTTTCTTCAGTTTCAAGTTGATTTCTGCTACTAATAAGCTGTGACCAGAGTTTCTATCTGCACGTGGGTAAGTTTAGCATTTTTTATACAGTTCTTATATCTTTGTTGTAAAATCAGTTTGATACTTCTCTTCATTAAATCTTGACACCCATGTACATCTCCTTTTATGATTTTCAAGCATTGTGTTTCTCACTACCTTATGCTTTTCCATGCAGAACTCAATCTCTCTCCTTTTTTGTTTCTATTACCTAAACCATATTTTCCTATTACCTTGTCTTCTTGTTCTTCAACAACCACAGCATTCCAGTCTCCCTTCATCAATACACATGCTTTTTTCCTTTTTTCTCTAATATATTTTCCAATTTTTCGTAATACTCCTCAACTTCTTCAGTATATTGTAATGTTGGCATATATACTTGAATCATTACAAGATATTTATCTCTACTTTCTATCCTATCATCATCAGGCAATAATCAACATATTCCAGTTTAATTAATTTTCCTACTAGTGTCTTTTTTATTAATACACCAACTCCATTCCTGCCACTTCTTTCGGCACCTAAAAAGTACAAATGGAAGTCTCCACTCGACATTTCTCGATTTCCTCCCCATTCCCCCTTTTTTGACACCTGAATAATACAAGTTCGAGTCCCCTTTGACATTTCTCCATTTCCTCCCTGTTTCCACTCATTCCAAGTACATCTAATTTATTTCTTTTCATTTCTGTTTTCAAGCTTACCCTTTTGCACTAGCGTCATTATATTCAGTGTTCCTATTCTTATTGTATTTCCAGTTTCATTTTTCCACCCCCTCCCAGCAAAATTACCCTTTCTGTTCTATACTTTATTCTTACTTCTTCATAAGCATGAAATCTTGTGGTATTCCCCTCCCAGAAATCCCTATGTGGGGAAGCTTTAGCTCCAGAATCTTTTACAATAAGATCCACTCCATGCCATGATCACTAAGGATGTCTAATGCAGTGATTTTCCATTGCCTTTTGCATTCCAGTGCTGTTAATCTGGTGATTCAACCACCTTCAGGGGCAATTTCTCACCTCCCCCAGGGCAATAGTGTCTTTCCTTCTACTCGCTCATCCATACTCATCAGAGGCTGTTGACACTTTGTAAAAGGGGAGGCAATTTATACCAATTGCCACTTGGTTGCCAAAGCCACGTCTGTGAGAACAATATGTATCATATAGCAAACCATAGCTACACTTTGTGAAGGTGTGGTTGACTTTTACATGGGAGAGACTTTTGATGATTTTATTTTTATTTAAATGAATAATTACTACATAAATAAAATACCAGTATGACTTAAGTGGGCTTTTATTAGATTGAATTCTACCAAATTTTGTTGTACAAACTGCATTTATTTTTTAAATAAACGTCAAGAAAAAGACCAGAAAAAATGTTGGAAAAGCCAAAAGTTTTATTAATAAAACTTATTTTATGATCAGTATGAGTAAGCGCACTAGCTATCTTAAGTTTTTAAACCATTTTGGTGATATAACTTTTATAATTAATATTTCTAGACTAAAAGAGGCAGCGCTTGTCCATAAAATTCACAAAGTATATTATTACTGGTGTTCTAGGCTCACTGACTAGAAGTGTGAATTAACTAACATCAGTTAATGGATACCTATCTACAATTAAAAGAAAAATGCTACGTGAAATTTCAGTCAAAATTATAAACACAAATAGTGACTACAAATATAAAGCAAACACCATTATTGAAAATTCATAAATAATTGCCAATATTTTAAGAAAAGGTTTTTTTTACATAAAAGTTATCCTGAAGCTAACATTATTTTAACTACTACCCATTTTTAAGCAAGTATGAACTGTTGTTACTTCTCATTCAGGGTTAACATTACTACATAATTTCCAATCTTTTCATTTTTTAATTATCTCATTCTTACATCTATTAACTCAACATCTGAATAAGGGTTCTTTCCCAGTAAGGGTCTTCAATTTTTATCTTTCTCATTAATGTAGTGTATAACTTTAATAAAACAATACCATATATTGTATTTATTAACGATAAAAGGTTGTAGAATATAACATCTACCAAAGTGCAGTTTTATCTAAGTATCGATTCTTACGTAACACAGTTCCGTAGAATGGATGTGCGATCCATACAATTTTTTGTTACCTGTAACATTCTTTTGATAAATTTCTTAAATATTGATCAAATCGTTATTTAACCGAAAACCTTTTTTAAATATCCCTGCAACATAGCATATTCCTTATCGATGTACCTACCGTTTAATATGCCCTTAGCTGTAACATCTGTTAACTGAGCTACCTCAATAAAAATAATATTAAACGTGAATAAGTATTCTTCAAAACCAATTTTGCCATCTCAAAATTCACAATTGTAGCATTGAATGAAAATCGTTTCATATAATTCTTTTTAATAATGAATGAGTTGTATAAAAATTAGAAAAAAATAAATATATCTATGTGTTTAAAAACTAACTATTTGTACTAACAAATATTTTTTTAAATTATTCCAGTTGCGATATTTTTTAATTTTATTAGATGAAATCTGCTAAACGTTGTCACTTTCAATATTAGTTTTTTTTACTCTAATCTTTTTAATAAAGTAAATTAGTATGACCATACCATTTAGATCGAATCTTTCTGTTATAGCAAATTATTGTTCTCTGCACTGTGTGCAGGTTAGTACCTTCGGTTGTGTCTAATTTCCTTGTAAGCATTCCCTTTCCTGTCTTTGACGCAGAAGATGGCTGAAACCAAACTGTACGATGTTTTAAATGTTCATAGAGGTGCTTCTGATGCAGAAATTAAGAAGGTAACAGATCTTATACCTACTCAAATTTAGTTTTAACTAATTACCAATTATGTTGCTGCGTTATTTATATGAGAATATCGGCTGGTGATGATTATAGTATTGTGTATTGTGCCCATGGAAAAGGCTGACGAGCACTTTTGCCTTTTTTCGTAATGCTGCTTTATTTTGTTAAGATGCACTCAGTAAAGGCAAATAAGAAAAATATAAGCATGAATTTTGTTTTTATGATTTTTTCGCCATTCTGTGTTTGCTAGTGAACAAAATCTGGAAGCTACATTTTGTGTAGTTTGGTATGAGGTTATAAAAAATCTCTTTGTGTTGTGGAATTCGAAGTTCACGGTTAGATAATGTACGTTTAAATAGGGATTTTTGCGTTCTAGATTGTATAACCATTACTATCAATTAACCATAATATAATTAGGCCTACTATCTTAAAACATTTTACTGATTCTCTTCTGATAATTCCTCTGACTATGAAGCATCCACTTAAATTTTATTTTACATTCTTATAAAAGATTAGTTTTATCATATCATCCTTCATCCTACTTAGTATATATAGCATGATCCATTCATTCAAAGGTTTATTAAAGATTAATTTTTGTATACCAAAATGCTTGTTAGGTAAGTCTTGTTATTTCGATCATGTAATTTGATTATTAAAACTTAAATTAATGGGTTTAATTTAAATGATATCTAATCCAAATTTAAAAGCTATTAATTTTTATGTTGTTGTGTAGTGTAGTACATCTTTTGGATATTTTTATGTTTTTAGTTATATTATTCAGTAATACATTTCAGTTGTTACTGTGCTTTTTGCACTGTTTAGTACAGCTATAGTTAACAGATGAACAAAACTCTTGAAAAAAACATAAAATCAATTTTTTTCATTGTAAATTTCAATTTTTGTTTGCTAATTTTTGTTCAAAATGATAAAATCCTGCACTTGGTCACACACTTATTCTTACAATATGACTGTTTTAGTACACTAATTATCAAAGTTTCAGCCATTATTAGAACTTTGAAACATTGTTACAACAAATATTTGCCATAACTTATTTTTTGGTTAATTGATCAGCCTCCTACAAGCAGGGATTTATTAATGTGTGATAATTAATTAATAGTGTAGAAAAAAGTGTAGATTAAATAAATACAAAAAATTTAATTAGTCTACATGGTATGGCAAAACTATAATATTAAATTATATGTGGCAGAATAAAATTTAAAAAAAAATTGTTATTAAATGTTCCCATATAGAGTAGGGATATTCCATTTTAATTCTACAAATTTTCAAAAATTTTATTGCATCATTTTTGATTTTGATATTTGGTATATGTTAATAATCCACCTTGTGGCCAAAAAATATTTTTTTATATTTAAAAAAAAATTTGTCTTGTGTAATAAAAGTGTAAAAAGTTTTTCTACTTGCCATGAGCTAAAACAGCCAGTTTCATCACCTTTTCCATGAGATGTAGCATTCTTATTTTACATCATACATAGGTCAAAAAGAATATTTTGAAAATAGTAAAGATAGTACTTCATCTTAGTGTAGTCGTAATTCATTTTATGTAATGTGAAATCTTGTAATGTTTACTGAAGTTTTGCAAATTGAAAATTCATCTTGTTATGTAATGAAATCTTGTAACATTTACTCAAGTTTTACAATGTTTTAAGTTTACAAATATTATATATATATATATATATATATATATTTTTTTTTTCAAATTTTGGTCCAAAACAAATAATGAAGGGTTTAGGGTAACAGGGTTGGTTTTTACTTATGTACTTATGAAGAATAAATTGGGATGCTAACAAGTGTCCTTCATTAAAAAAATTGGTATGTTGTACTGTTGCCAGTGTTAATAATGTGGTTAGAAATGTACACTTGTTTATAAAGTAATTTTATTAGCAGTGGATTTCTCTTTTGTGCAATTTCTCTGTTATTTTTAATTTTATTGATTAAAGGAATCTTTATTTTATCTGTACAGAAACTGGGATAGACAGAGTGAGGTGCAATTGGTAGTTTAATAATTTATACTACCTGTATTGTTATTGTAAGAACCCTTCCATTTTATAAAAAACTGATTATGGTGTGTCAATTGGCATTTGCACTTAAATAATGTCACAAATTTTCTTATAATAGATTTTAATATTACATGATATTTTAGAATGTACTGAACAGCAAGTAACTAACATTGATATTGTTTAGAAGTGGGTGTACTGAAACTAAAAGTATCTGTACTTTTCATAAAACCAAATATTTAGATAAATATTTTCATATTAATTGGAAAAGTTGCTCTAATCCATTTAGCTATCTCTTTGAAAAAAATCTTTGACACTTTAAACAAGCAATCCAAATTTAAAATTAATTTCAGGCAGAGCACTGTGTACAAAATGCTTAAAGTACAAAAACCACAAGAGGATACAGAAAGCCAACCGGAATGTCAAGATATATTTGAACCTCAATGTGTTATAGTCAAGTTGCTGAATAAAGCTTGTTTAGCTCTTGTCTTTTCCTCTGTTAAGGTCCAAAAATTATCGAGCAGTGCAAAAAACCAACTTAGAAAAATAGCTGAGTCAGTTTCCAGCAAATTAAATCCTTTGATTTAAGTTTTTCTACAGAAGAAACTAGTTTAGTATTACAATATTATGCTGATTTAGGTAAGGAATATGAAGAATAATTAATCATTAAAATAAAATAAAATGAAAATTGTTACATCAACCCAAGAAAAAATTAATAATTTAAGTTTAGTTTGGAGCATTCAAAAAATTCAAACCGAGTTTAGTGTTAGTCAGTATTTAGCCTGCCAATCCAAACAATTAGTTAAAACAAGTGGAATTTTGCCACAAATCAGCAAAAAGAAAACCCAGTCATGTGTTAATAAATGTGTCCAAGATATTTACCAGAATGATGAGCACAGCCAAATGATGTCAGGCAAGAAGGACTGTCTCTGTAAGACAAGCTGCTTGGATGAAAATGAATATTCAAAAATGGCTTATCTTATATAACCTAAAAGAATTGTACACAGCCTTCAAAGTTTGAAGGCTGAAAAATTGAACACAAATTTAAAAATTGGATTTTCAAAATTTGTTAATTTCAGATCTAAATTTTGTGTTCTGGCTGGTGAGTCAGTACTCTCTCAGTTTATGTGTGTGTGTCATCCACCAAAATTTAAAACTCATGTTATCTGCTTTAAAAATAAAATTTGATATAAAATTTTCCTTTCAACCATGTTATGTGATATAGAAAATGATCATGCTGTCACATTGTGAAAAATCTCCAGGCACCAATGAGGTGCTTAGATTACTGCAAGAGAACTGGAATGATTTTGTTTTTGAAATTATCTTCAAACAGTGGATTTCTGTTGACCTTTGTGAACTAATTATTCAAATTTTTCCATTTCAAGAGTACTTACATAAACTTACCAAAAAATTTAAATAATTTAAAAAGGCATCAATTTATTGCAAAGAAACAAGCTAATTTCCTCAACATTAAAAAGGAAAACTTGTTGGAGGGTGAATGTATTGTAATGGGAGACTTCTCTCAAAATTTTCCTTTTGTGATTTGTGATTCAGGATGAAATCCAGTCATATTACTAGTCAAAAACTTATGTCACAGTACATCCATTTCTCATATATTTTAAAAAAGAAGGAAAATTATAAAGTCAAAGCTACTGCGTGATTAGTGAGTACTTTGAGAACAATGGTACATTGTTCTTCTGCTTCTAAAAGCCAATTATAAATAAAGTAAAAACACTGTTATCACATGTTAAACAAATTCTTTTTCTGATGGCTCCTCAGCCAAGTATAAAAACAAAAAAATTTCATAAATTTATCTCACCATTAAGAAGATTTTAAAATCACAGCGGAATGGCTTTTTTTCCCCTCATACCACGGAAAAAACCAAGTGATAGTATTTGTAGAACTGTAAAAAGGACTGTGACTAAAGCAAACCTTCAAAGTACAGTCAACAATTATTGTTACACCTTCTGAAATGTACAATTATTGCAAAGAAATATTATTGAAATTACAATTATATTAAAAATATAACATTTATCTTTTGCTCTAATAAAGATGTTCAAGAGACTGAAGAATACCTTAGTTCTCGTTGTCAGGTAATCACAACAGGCCCAGAAACAAGAACTCACAGTTATGTTTCAACAAGTTAGAAAGTCCAGGCAACCTCTGAATTGGAAACATTTACGATAGTATTTGTACATAAGGACATTAGTTTTTCTGATTGTTTTATAGGTTTATCAAAGCCAAAATGTAAAAATTATATCTGCTCCATATATGATAAGTGGTGGCTAGGTGAACTCATTGAAGTCAAAATATATGAAAATGAAGAGGAATATCAAATACACTTTTTCCATCTGCAGGGTCCTGGTACTTCATTCAAGAAATCATTGAGGCATAATTAAACATGGGTTCAACTGGAAAATATTTTAAAGATTCTTATGCTTTTAGAGCTTTTTTTTATCAACTACTGGGAGAGGCCACAATATTACACCAAAGATGAATTAGGACTTATCAGTTTTACCCAATAATAAAATGGCTGGAGCAGTAAGTTATGTTAGTTAAGTTTGTTACCAAAAAGTGCAAGATTTATTTGTAACTTCCATTAACAGGAGTAAATTAAGGTAAAAATGAATTGAACAACTTGTTAATGTATTTGAATTATTTTTTGTAATTATTAATTATTCTGTAATTGACTATTTTATCATTTTATAATTGACTATTGATTAATTATAAATTTATTCATTCTAATGGGTTAAGTTGTAATTTTTATAATATGAAAAAAAATACATAACATCAGTATTTTTGGATACTTTTGTTTTCGGTTAGAAAAACTACTTTGTTTTTAGCAATTTTGTTGGCTTCATTACTCGTCAACCCCTTTGTGTAAAAAGATAAAATTTATGTGGTTTTAAAGTAACAAAAGTAATTGCTGCTGTAAACATTTCAAATTTTTGCCACCTATCCCGCATGGGGTTTTTGGGCAACAAAAATAAGATATTTTCAAAATCTTATGATTTGGTGGCTACTTTTTTAATGAACGACACTGTAAAGTCCATTTTTTTTTTTTATAAGTAGTTTTGGTACCTAAGGGTTAAAGGAAAAAAAACAGGCTATTAGTCGTATGCCCGTAATTATTTATTTTGGGCTCAAAATTTGAAAAAAAAAAGCAACAATTTGTAAACATAGCTTCAGTAAACATTACAAGATTATGTAACAAAATGGATTTTGAGTACACCAAGATGAAGTTCCATTTTACTCTTTCCAAAATGCCCTTTTTGACCCTTTGTATGATGTAAATATACCATTAGTTGTTGAGATCTACAAAACATTCTTTTTGTCTCTCCATTTCATGACAGTTATGTCACCTTTTTGTCTACTAATGTGCTTGCCTTTCTTTAACTTTAGTTGCACAACTTCACAGGACTATCTTTTCTATTTTGTTGGAGTGTCCCACACATAATAGTCTCTTCATTCATCAAACTGTCGGCTAGGGCTACGCTATTATAGAAATTATCTAGAAAGAGACTATGCTCTTTTGATAGGTATTTTTCCATAAGTCGCATGACAACCTCGTACTTGTGGCCTCTTTTTGCATTTACTTTTCTACCTTTTCCTGTGTAAACAAATTAATATATTCGGAATAAACCCATCAGTTGTACACAGTAAGTATAATTTGATCATATTTGTTCCTTTTGTTCTTTATGTACTGTCTGAAGGACAGATTCCCCCGCCAAAGAATTATGGCCTCATCAAGTGATAGGTTTTTACCAGGACTAAAAGCATTGGAATGCATTGAAAATGGTTCCTAGCCATTGTTTTACTGGGATTCTCATACAATGGTGAAGTTAACCAGAAGTGCTGAATAGATGGAAAAGTCAAGTTATTCATCAGCATGCAAAGGCCTAAAAATTTCTTCGGCTCCTCTGCATTTCTGGTACCCACTTGTTTGGGTAAGAATGCTTTGGAAGAGGGTTACAGATTATGTAATTAATTAATAAACATAATAATTATTTTTTGAGTGTATGTGATTTTTATTTTGGCTCGTCTTAGGCATTTGCCATCTTCGTATTTAATAATGGAGTTAGACTAATAATTTCACTTCATCTTGTGGAAGCTGAAAAGTTATTGTAAATAACTCTTTAATATTCAAACAGAATTACAGATAGAAATTGTGTCTAACCCTCTTACTATAACTCTTGTTTACTCAGTTTTAATGTGAGATTCTTTTTGCATTTTATTTGCAGAGATAAACAACACTTATTCACACTTGTGATTGAAATATATTAATATTACATATTCAGTTTTTAATTACAGGTTAAAATACATATGACATTTTTTTATTGGATAATTATTGGATTAAAATGTGATAATTTTAATTTTTTCTTTACTAGCTGTGGAAAGTACCCAATTATAATAAATGTATGAATATAGAACATATATTCCTAGATGTAATAAGCAAATCCTTTTATTAAACATTTAGTTTTGAAGAGTATTATTAATATATCAAGCATATTTAACTCAAATTGTGTTAATAGTACAATTCCTGTATATTAAACAATAATAGATTATGATTGTGTTCATATACTTTTTTAAAGTTATACTGGAAATTTCATTACGCTAAGTTTAATTGTATAAATATCATTAACAGGTTGAAATATAGTAATAGTTGCCCTTTAAATTATTTGAGCAAATTTATAATGTTTTTATAAGAAAGCAAATTTGGCATCATAGATTTATTGAAGATAACGAAGGACCAGAACTGTTCATATTTTAACTTCCCCAGTATTTCTCACTTGATGTTTGTTAGTCATAACAAATAATTTTGAAGAGGGCTGAATATTGTGGTTTTGTTGTATATGTTAATATGTTTTTTTTTTCAGGGTTCTTTTGTAAGTTTGGATATATTTTGAAATGTTGATTGTAATTATCATAGGTTGTTTGTAAAAATGAAAATTTATTTTAAAATTAATATATCTTTGTAAAAAAACAAAAAATATCCAGACACTGCACCTATTTCTGTATAATAGTGGTTAATTACTTATATTTTAACATCCTTGCTTTAACTGTAATTCAGCTGGAAAGAGTCATTGTATTTTACTTCCTTGTATGAACTAAAGTAAGTAGTCATTTAAAAAAATTTCAGATTTCAACGGAAATATCCATTTTGACTAGTTTCGGCATGACATCTGTACATACATATGTATCTCGCATAGCTCAAAAACAATTAGCTGTAAGATGTTGAAATTTTGAATTTAGGACTGTTGTAACATCTAATTGCTCCTTTTTGATTGAAATTGACTGGACCAAAAGTGGATTAAAAAAAATTGGATTGTCGGCTCACTATTAAAATTGTACAAACTTTTATGGAGAAATATAATTTGAAATAAGTTATATTAATATATAAATTATAGAATATTTAAGGGAGATCTTGAAACAAAAAATTTAATTCTTTGTTTGTACACTAGAATTAGATGAGTTCACATAAGTTGCTCTGTATGTTTAAAATTTGTAATAATTAAAAAAAACAAATAATTTTCTTTGGAAATAATTAATCTTAATTTTTTTCAACTTTTTATGGTAGCATGAAACTGTAAATTGATGAAAATGAATTAATTGAATCATCATAAACTTATTATAATACATAAGATAAATTTACCAAATTTATAAGTTATTATTATTAGTTAGATGCATACTGAAACCCGACACTCTTGCCATTGTAATTGTTTAATTTTTTAAAATGAAAATGATGAAAGAAATGATATTACTAGAAAAAAGAAAATATTTTTCTAAACACCATAGTTTATTTTAATGCTTATAAAGTGTCTAAAACATGTGTATTGTGTCTGCAACTTGTATGTCTACAACTTAATGTATCATCTTTTTAGTGATAATCACCTTTTTTTTTTTTTTTTTTTTTTTTTTTAGATCATTTTATTTAAAAAACCATCTCAGTGTTGTTGGATTAGAACAATCATTATTAAATGCTTTGTTTGTTTGTTTGTGTGTGCGTGCATATGCATGTAAACACACACACACACACATATATATATATATGCATGTAAACACACACACACATATATATATATATGCATGTAAACACACACACACATATATATATATATATATATATATAGGGTGGCCCCAAATTAACGCAGGATTTGAATTTGCCACCATTTTTGCAGTAAATTG
>JAAAKQ030209025.1:0-11683 GCA_010016005.3 Zanna intricata | reverse complement strand
TAATTACCCTCTTTTATAACTTTGATATGATTTTTAACAACCGTATATTATATACTATATAATTAAATAAATAAAATCTTATAATAATTCAGTACATTTTATTTATTTGAATCTTTCCCGCCTACACATTCTAAATTTAATATGTGGCTCTCTGCAAAATTGAGTTTGACACCTCTGTAATAAAGCAAAGTTTTATAATGTTAGCAAGCTTATTATTTTATTAAGATACTTCAAAGCAAAACAATTGGCTTGACTTTGTTGCAATTTGATCATTCCACAAAAATATGACCAGAAATTTCAAACTAGGGGAAACAGATATACTACCGCTATGATTACTAGTAATTTTAATGACATGATTATCAATATTATTTCTACCCAAGAACCAACAATGCAACTATTTTATCCATATTCAAAGTTGGGTAGTTACAATCAAACTAGTGAATAATTTTTTTAAACTCCTAATAATTTTTTTAACTAGCTTGAACACGATGTATCTCCAAAATAATTTTAAATTATGTTCTTTGATGAGACCATTCATTTATACACCATTCCTTACAATGAGTACTGCTTATTCCTTTTATTAGGATCATGAGATCATTTTTTATCAGAAAAAATTTTTATATTTGTTACTTTTTCTACAAAATACTTTTCAATGCTATTATCAGCAACACAACATTTTAATTAAGTGTTGCTACTCACAAGTTTCCTAAAGAATTTAATTAAATTTTATTCTATTGCACCTAAATGCAAGTTTGTTAAACCACAAGGATTTAAGGTAGGGATGATGCTTAAACCCACCCTGATTTCACCATCCAAGAGTTAAATGTACTCTTCTGATTATGTTAATAATTTATATTACAAAACAACAGTATAAACATAAATATGAATTTTTAGAGCTGTTTCTGGAATTATTATACCAAGCAAACAATTATTAAAAGTGTGTGGCATTATACATTTACCAACTGGCTTAGGGTTCAAAAAATTAATCACAGTATTTATTTACCAACTGCTAAAAGGAAAAATATTTCTTAAAAACTTACTTTGTAATTTTCCCAGTTATATTCTGATTCATCTGGAAGTTTTCCTTTACATAAATTTCCACATCCTTCTAAGGGGGAAGCTATTAAGTTTGTTGTTAAATTACATAGCTGATAATAAATGCAAGCTGTAAGTATAAAAAAATAATACATTTGTGGCCTAGATGAAACAAAAGAAGATATCTTTATTCTTAAATGTTATAACCACAATATTATTCAATGATAATGTAATAATTGTGTGCTGCATAATTTCTAACGAGTATTATGTTACATTTCCCTCAAAATATTTTCTTTATCATTGTAAACAGTGAAAAATTATGTAAGAGATATTTTATATTAATTGTTAATTTATTCCTAAATTATACAATCGGAATCACTCTTATTATTTAATTAACTAAAAGAGAAATACTTTTAAGCTTTATGCTGTAATTCTCCCAGTTACAATCTGATACATTAGGATATTTTTCTTCAAATGAATTGTCTCATATTTCTGAAGGTGAGTGTAAACAAAACTAACAACACAACCAATTAGTATTCAAAAAGATAATCCAATACATTAGTGTTACCAGCTGTTACACAGATGAACTGAGGAAAGTTTTCTTCTTCAAAGAATAAATAATAAATATTCAAAGATAAACCTTATCAAAAAATGAATTTTTTTAAATTTAAATGAAATTTTTTATTTTATTTAATTTAAAATTAAAATGGAAAAATATGAATTCATACTGTCATAATTATTATTAAAAAGGGTAAACTTATGAATGATAAAATTCCAATCCATTGTTACAGCGAAATGTATTAAAAGAATCTTTTTCTTTTTCTATTTAGCTAACAGAACCACCGTAAGGTATTACTTCACAGGATGAATGAGGATGATATGTATGAATGTGAATGAAGTGTAGTCTTGTACAGTCTCAAATCGGCTCAAATCGAAATGTATTAAAAGAATTTTTTTCTTTTTCTATTTAGCTTCCAGAACTACCATAAGGTATTACTTCACAGGATGAATGAGAATGATATGTATGAATGTGAATGAAGTGTAGTCTTGTACAGTCTCAAATCGGCCACCTTTGAGAAGTGTGATTTATTAGAATCCAACCACCAAAGAAAGATCCACAATCTAGTATTCAAATGCATATAAAAATAACAACTGCCTTTACCAGGATTTGAACCTTAGAACTCTCGAATCAGCTCTCGATCAGCTGATTTGCATTGTTGCAAATCAGCTGATAGTAAACCAGTAGACCAGCTTGGTGTAGACCAGCTAGGTGGGCATATTAAAAGAATTAGATTAATTAAAATGTAACACAGATAAAAAAGAGTAACATTTCCAGGAGTATTTTTGGAATATTCTTTTATAGTTTTATAGTTACAATCAGAATTGCAATTAAAAAAAAAACTCAACCAAATATAAAAAAAATTTTTGCTAGCACTAGTTAAAATATACCTTTGATTCTGTTATAATTACAATCCATTTATAGAAACATTTTCTATTATAAAATATCTAATATTAGTATAATATTCAAAAATACTAATTAGAAAGTTAAGAGAAATTCAAGCTATTGACTTGATAATGACATTGTCTTCTTCCTTCAACAAAATGACATGGGGTTAGTTGTTGCACTGGTTGAGCACATCAGTAATTTGTATGTCCTTTCATATTATTTATCTCTGTGGTAGAATTATAGCGGATCCAAAGGTCCCTGATTCAAAATCTTGATTAGACATGACAATTTTCATATGCTACAAATTTACAGTTTCATATTCCCACATATGGTGTTGGTAAATGACTGAAAATCTCTCACTTAAACTGCTCTTCTAAAGCCTTGAGCCACCTTTACAGTGGTTTTTACACTCGCTGACAGAGTGGAGTCGTCAACAACAAATACTAAACACAACTGCTCGCTGGCAGAGCAAAGTTGGTGTTGCTCACGACAAATGCTAATCATGACTGACTTGTGAGCAGAGGTGATGTTGATGTTGCTCCCGACAAGTACTAAACATGACTGGCGTAATAACTGGCAACAACCAAACCTAATTACAAGTTCTCCCACCACTTCTCGATGTCTAACACATATTGTGGTTCTGGATAGTGTAGTTTGACTATTTTTAAAGTTCTTTTTTTGTTTGATCTGGGTTGTAGTTAATTTTATTTTTTTGGAGCCATTCTTCAACATCATTTTTCAAGCAACACGTTTACTTCCAAACTCATAGTTAGATTTCAGTTTTGGAATTATCACTGTAGTATTAAGAATGTAAAAAAGAAAACTAATTAAATCATGTTCAATTATTCCCCATCTGAAAAGAATAGAAATCAGAACATTTGTTTATAAGAGCATAATAATTAAAAATATAAAATATATAAATTAAATTAATAAATCTAGAACCAGATTGTTTATTTTATAAGAGAAATTAATATATACCAGAGTAGTGATATGATGCATTTTAAGTATCACGTTAAAATCCGGATCCAAATTTTTCTATTGCATAATAGCATTTACATACTACTCAGGATGGAAAACATTGCATTTAGAAGCTAATTAAAATACACTTAAAATTACATAAGCAAAAAATATATAACATTTGAAAAAGAAATACAGTATATCTAAAGTTGGTTTTTATTTTTCAAATTTTTCAAAATTAGATAATGTTGAATCCAAATCACATAACCTTTTGAGGATGAATTACTGCAGAATTAAATCCATCCTAGAATGGAAACAAATTTACACTTAAATGGTTTACTTAGAAGTTTTTAAATAATACACATAAAAAAAAATGAAATCATTTATATTCAAACTGCATTTACATATATGAACATCATGTATGACAATCCCACTTAAAAATCATCTACATACTATCAAGTCTACCTCTAAATTAAGCAGTCACTAGAAGGTACATATAATTTTTATTCAGAAAGTGTGTATTATTTCTGGTTAGCTACATTCTCATTCATCCTCTGAAATAATACCTTACGGTAGTTCCAGAGGCTAAACAGAAAAAGAGAGACATCCCCATTCCCTGAAAAAGCAATTATCTTTATAAGATTGTTTTAATGAGAATTAACTGACTACTAAATCAAGTAGCATACTCCTGCTAGCAAGTTTTATAAAAATCAGTTATATGTTTTATATATGAACTAAATAAATGAGGCGTGGAAGATAGACTGACAAAAACAGGGATACAACCAGTAATTTAGCAAGGAAAGTCCAGTTTGAAACAATAAAAAAAAAAACTAATAATTTCCAGAGTAGAAATTCAGAATATTTAGAAAATATTATTAATTCGGAGGTATTTTAATATTTCCCAGTTTTTTTTTTTTTTGTACTAATGGTAGAAAATTCTGACAAAATATGTCATTTTGCCAGAATTTCTAACATTAATTTCAGTTTTGTTCATGGAAAAATTAGCCATATCTAGGTAGCAAAAGTTTTCTAAAAAAAAGTAGCATCATT
Organism: Zanna intricata; assembly: GCA_010016005.3. Classification (NCBI taxonomy): domain Eukaryota; kingdom Metazoa; phylum Arthropoda; class Insecta; order Hemiptera; family Fulgoridae; genus Zanna; species Zanna intricata. The sequence continues at coordinate 7,194 of JAAAKQ030209025.1, read as the reverse complement.
TTTTAAATTTCTTTTTGTATATTTCAGGGAGAGGAAATGCTGATCCCTAGACCAACTCCTGTTTACATATCAGAGAGACAGAAAATTTGAAAGAAAAATAAACATTAATTTTAATTTAAACCACCAGATATTTATCAAAAGGTGAAGCAGTGGCCTCCCATTGCTGTACCCCTGCCTCCTTATAAAAATTAAATTTATTTGGCTATAAGGTTTGTATATACATGTAAGTTAGGTACCATATGCCCAAAATGTCTGTCTAATTTTTAACAGAAGAGATACCAATAAATTCATCCCAATTCCTCATTAGAAATATGCGTAACAGATTAATAAATCAACATATAAATAGAAACGTACTTGTATAGCTGGAAAAGAAAAGTAGTATCATAAAAATAAATGAGTGAATATCAACTCTGTGCAGATTGCACTTTACCACTGGTTAAAAAAGTCTGTTACAAACATTTTTATACTGTGAATTATATATATATATAAATGTAAAGTTTGAAGGAAATTGGTCGAGTACTTTTTTTTAATATTTTATGCGATTGTTTATTTCTGAAACAGTAACTGATATAAAATTAGCATTCAATTGTATCCATCTTAATTTTTTTAGTATTGTAAGTGTAGTGGAGTCGTATTTTTATAGATGCACAAGTTATTGTATTTAGTAATACATAAATAGGCACACATATATGCAATAATACATTCATATACCACACACATACATGCAGTAATAGTTATATACACACATACATAGATGTTCATTGGATATAAAGAAATAAAAATAGTTTATATTATTTTTATCTATTTGTGTACCATTACTCATCATCATAAAACAGCATAAAAGGCTATCAATGAATGACATAAAGCGACTGTCATCTCAGATGACAGCCCTTTTAGATAAGAGTTTCAAATACATTAATTTAACGGAATAATAAAGTACAATGAACAAATTCAAAGTAAAACAATTTATTTTTATTTTTTACTATTTACAATCTTAAAATAATAAACAATTTAGAGATTAATCATAAACTTTTGAGAAATTAAGAATTTTTTTTTTAACTGAAAGAGTAACAACACATAAAGGATCGTTGTTCATGGTTCTTTTGATACTCAGTTTTTCTTTGGACGTAAACCAGTCAAGTGTGTCATTTCTTCAGGTCTCTGAAAGAAAAACAACCTGTATTATATTCATTATACAAGGAAGTGTAAGAGTAATAAGTAAGTTTATCTATTATTAATTTCCAACTAACTTGCAGTCAATGAGCTATGTTAATTAAAACACTGCAATCATACTGTAACTATAATCATAGTTGCAATGTTTACTGCAAAAAAAGAATAATACATTTCATAGGTAGATAAAAAACTCTTAGCATACAACTCTTCTTATTTGGGCAACATAATCTGAAAATTGTTTGTAAAAAAAATTCTCTTTTATATACAAATAATTAATTTCTAATTTAAACTAAGTTTAATGTAATTAAAAATAAAAATATTTTTGGCTTTTAAAAATGAAAAGGATTTAAACTGATGAAAATTTTATAATTTACTCAAAACAAAGAAAAAATATTTAAACACACAAACTTTATATAATATAGTCAGCAACAGCAAAAAATAAATAAATAATATATATATATATATATATACATGAGTATAATAAATTTAAATGTAATATTCTTTATATATATTGTAGTGAGAAAATGATTCGTAACCAACACGATATCAGACTTTCTCACAATAATTTATTTAACCAAACAAAAACAATCACTAATTATGTTTAACAAAATCTATAGGAAACAATTTATACTTTTGCACAGTTACAATAACAGTGATACTGATCGGAACTACGATACATAATGAGCCAATACAATACTGAATTTGAATATCAGTAAAAAACATTCCTTTAAAGAACATACTTAATGTTACTCTTATATCTAGTCCAGCAATTTCTATCAGGTACATTGGCAAAATTGTAAATTCTATGCCCTTGCAAATCCTTGAATTATTCATGCTATATAAAGCACAAAAACAGATCTTGTGGTAAGTACTAATAACCAGCATGCAATGTACATTGGAGCTATTGGTACAACCATGGTTTTCTTCCAATTTTGTCCATTAAAATTTCACTTGGCAAAGGAGTAAAAATATTCATAGCTCTATAATTGAAGCCATCCATGAATGTTCATCAGATGTCAAGGGTATTTCACTTTTTGGTCATTTAAACCAGACTATTATTGGTGTAATCCATCCTACAGTTAAACCAGACATCAAAACTGCAATAGAACTGGTGAGGTCTTCGTGGATCATGAAAGTTCTGAAGTTTCTCCAACATCAAATACTGCCTCGTCCGGGTTTCCGTTTTTCGCCAAAACTGATTACCTGAGACAGAGAAACAGGTTGCCTTTGCTCCTGTAGTCTGTAACTGACGCTGTAGAAGTATTTGTTTCAATTCCGATTTAGTCGTTAATTTTTTTTATCTTTGCTATATTTTATTTCTTCAAGTCCTGTCATGGTCGCCAATTGTCATGAGAAAATGATTCATGAATAACTTAACATGATGTCTGATTCTCTCACAATTGGCAACCGTGACAGGACAGGAAGAAATTGTGAGGAAGTCAGATATGTTAAATTATTCACGAATCATTCTCTCACGACAATATATATTTACATTTTATTATTTTGAATAGTGTAACATATAAAACTACTGTACTAAAATATCATAGAATTATGTCCCATGTTCTACATTATGGTTAATTAAACCTGTTGGATACATTCATCCTTTACAATGTCTGATGTCCTGTATAATATAAAGCATTTGCTGTAGCATCCTTAACATTGAATAATAAATACTACTGTCTCTCAAATAAGTTTTTTTATTCTAAGTTAAATAAAATTAGATTTGCTTTTAATCATTATAAATTACATACAGTAAAACAATGAACAGTTCATGTATACTGATACTAATATCTAGCTTTAATGGATTCGTATTTGTAATGCACTATATATTTATTATCTAATGATTCTTTTAAATCTTTGATGGTAGGTAAATAATTGTTTTGTAGTAAAGCCTATTACTGGATGTTGTGACACATCCACTAAAACTATTATAAATTGGTACCAATAATAATACACAACTACTTCTGCTTCTATATATATTTATATTTAGATATATTTTTTTATATCTTTATATATATTACTTTAGAATATTTTATAAGTAAAATATTCTTATATTAAACTGTAGTAAAATTTACTACAATTTAACAAAAAAGCAACATCATCTAAGTTTGAGTTGTTGCAATTTTTTCAATCTATTTAATAACCGTAATAAACAGCTATTTAATCTTATAAAAGAAATATAACAAATCATCGTATAACGAAATGAATGATGTATCAAATCACTGGTGATTATTTTTAATTGTTGATAGTAAATCAGTGATGTATATTCTAATCTACTAATGCTCACTTAGGCACTCCAGCCTATGCAGCTCTTCCATTTTTATCTTTGTTCCTACACATTACTTCCTGCTATCAGAAATGATCTAAACCAATAATGTAAAACTAATATGCATATTTTCTCCAATTTCTAGGAAAAGAGTTTGAATACACATAATCAAAACCTTTACTAAAATCATTATAACAGTGTCTTCATAAAACTCTAACCACATCTATTGCTTCCATAACAAAAAATTTCCATTACTAAAGTGCTACTTTTCATAGATTGTCTGAACCTGTGTATCTCTGCAAATATAGTGTTATTTCCCCACAAATAAAATTTTAATCTATTTAATAACATATTTTCATTACTAATTACATTAAAAAAAATCCATGATGGTCCAAGTGTACTGATTTTTTTTTTTTTTTTATCCTCCGGAACTACCGTTAAGGTATATCTTCAGAGGATGAGATGAATGAATTTTAGCGTGTTTGAAAAATGCCATGCCTGACCGGGATTTGAACCCGGGACCTCCAGATGAAAGGCCGAGACGCTACCACTTGCACCACAGAGGCCGGCAAGTGTACTGATGAACCTTAACTAGATAATTCCCAAAAAATGTAAATTGATTTCACATAAATATTAATGGCAAATAATAAGTTTAAATTATCCAAATTTTTGCAATAATTTTTTACTACTTTCTCCTTGTCATTCTATAGACAAAAATTTTGTGAATGTTCGTTTTTACAGCCAGACATCTGATGTATCACCAAACTGAATGAAATATGCTAGCAACACATACAGTTAAAAAATGGTTCCTGGTAACTCATAAAGCCTATAATTAAAAGCCTCATGAAACTTATAATTTCTATGACTACATCACATATTAGTTACATTAGTTTGAATAAGTAAAGTAATATTAATATTAAAGTAGTAAAATTATTAAATACTTACCCTATCAGTAAACTGATTAACACCTTGAATATATGTAACTTTTTTTTCTTCATATTGTTTATTATGTTCTTTCATTTTCTTAACATTTTCATTAAAAATTCCTAACCGTTCTGCTTCCTCTTTTGGTCCGGAATAATGTTTATTAAAATTTTTCTGAAACAATTTAAATGAATGTAATTGGCATTATAAATATTTACAGAAAATAATTTATTGAATACTTCAAATTACTTATTATAGTGTCATTTTATATTCTCTTTCCTAGATTGCAACTATTACACCATCTACTTCATTAAATTTAATACATTTTTTAAAATAATAAAACTTAAGCAATTTTAAATAACAATAGTAAACAGTAAGTATGAAACTATTGTCTCATTAACTTTTTCATGTTTGATTAGAAGGTAGTTTTTATTAATTTTTTTATTTTATTTATTTATTTTTTATTTTTTTTTTTTTTTATTTCTTTTTGCTAATAGTATAACAAATTATTAATTTATAAACAAAAATTTTGATTTTTTTTAACGAACCTAGCAAAACTTGAATTAATTAAAAAAATTAAATTAACCAACAGTTTGTCCAAGCCAATTATCATTATAAAATTTTTATTTTTCATTAATTATAATATTAGTTGTAATAGCAATACCCTTTTTCAGGAATGTTTCATTTTAATTTATTTTTAGTTTCTAAACTTCATATCTTCAGATTCTGAAAATATGTGTCTACATATTTTTATTTTATTCATTTTTTTTTTCAATGTGTTGCTGCTAGTCCACCTATTTGTATTAGTCTAGTGGCTAACTCATTATACTGTTATATTATATAGTTACAAATCAGTTGTTTAACAACTTAAAATTGTTCAAAGTTAATTAAAGGTCATTAAAGTTGTTCAAAGTTAAAATTCTAAATAAAAGGTTCAAACACTAGTAAAAGTTAGTTGCTTTTATATAGATTTGAATATTAGACTGTGGATACCAGTGTACTTTGGTAGTTGGGATTCAATTAACCACACATCTCTGGAACGGTCCACCTGAGTCTGTACACTTCATTTACATTTTATATATATATATATAACATCCTTATCTCACTAGGGTGTGGGAGAGTTGCTTATTGTTCATAAGTTGAACAGACTGCAATGTATAGATTAGGAAAGAAAAAATGTATTTGCTATACTTATATTTCCACTCATTATTTTTATAAACTTGCAATCACACTAGGAAAACATTTTAAAAACTCTGTCTGTCATACCTATATAATTTTTTTTTATTCCACTTTATTTTACATAAAGCTGAAGAATTTTTTCAGAGAAGGATTTGTTTTCATGCTACAACTGAAAAATATAGAACTGAGTAATCACTTAAATTGAGTTTGAAAATTATTTTCTGATCAGTATATTTTTGTTCTGGAATGAACAAATAATTTTATTTCTATTTCCCACAAAAAAAATAAAACTAAACTCACTATAAGGAAAACATAATTTAAAATAAAATAAGCAACTATAAGTTTTTATCAAACTACTTAACAAAATCGTAATAAAAAAAATAAATATCTCTATATTTATTTGTTATTTACTTAACAAATGTAACTAATTGTATTCATGCAATGTTTATAATGCAAAAAGAGAAAATGTAATAAACTTTAAACTTTGGGGACAAAAGGCAGAAACAAATAATAAAAATGCAGTAAAACTCATGAAAAAATTAAAGAGAACAAATAGAAAAGCTTATTTATTTACATATTACCAATGTAAACAGAAATAAGTGAAAAGTAAATCATGACATTTAGTAAAATACATATATCTATGATTGTATACAGGCTGACCCCCAATAGAGTCATAGAGTTTGACTTAAAGTCAATGACTGTATATAAATACAAGTGGTTTTTAAATTTGTGGACTGGCTATAGTTTTTCAGATTTTACAAGTAAAACTAAACAAAAAATATGCTTATTAAAAACTGTAATTTTTCCTACTGTCTGCCATTTTACAATTTTTATATAAAAATGTATATCTCAAGTTCGGACAGAGGAATCACATTAATATTTGGTAAGAGTCAATGTAATAAAGTTTAAAAATTAGCAAAACATCAGGAGTTAAATACATATGCAAATTACAAAATGGCGGCCATGTTTATTTTTCAATCCGTCATATCTCCATAAATATTAAATTTATATTATTTGCTAAAATAATATATCCGAAACGGTCTCGCCCGCTCGGTATCGGATATAAGGGTACCTGTACGTAGTCCATAACCTCCCCTTTCTAACGATAAGCATAATTCACATTTCCGGCTGGTTTTTTCGGGCTGAGGATCACATATTGAATTTGTATACTTTTTTACATTTTACTTTTTTATTTTTTATACATAAATATTGTCCAAAATATACTTATTACAACTTAAATAGATCTATCTCTAAAATCGCTAAACACAAGACACGAATCACAGCGCTATAACGTCTAATCGTGAGCTACAATGAATGGAAATGAGCGAGAGCGCCAGTTTTGGTCGATCTGCGCAGTGACCCCTCCACCCTAACCTTCTCGATAGTGATAAACCTCAAAGTCGTATAGGCGAGCTGACCATGTAAGTTATAAAATGACACCACATTTACGGCTCTGAGACTAATAGTTAGGGAGTTATTAAGGCATGACTATATAGACCTTTTCGTAACGCTACAAATTTCTGTTCTGGTACCCGTATGTTTTGATGTGATGTTTCACATCATCCCTTAGACAGTGTTTCCAACCTCAGTATCACCATCCCGAAGGACGACCGTCCTGTGGCTGAAATAACTTGAGAGAGTTGCAATCTCAT
>JAAAKQ030209014.1:0-11683 GCA_010016005.3 Zanna intricata | reverse complement strand
GACCACTCCTGAGAAGTATGGTTAATTGAAACCCAACCACCAAAGAACACCGATATCCACGATCTAGTATTCAAATCTGTATAATAGTACAGTTATCTGAATTAATAGAAATACACGATATTTTGAATATTTGTCAGATAATTTAATAACTGGAAGAAGTATTAAATTTCAGAGAGCTGGGTATAATGTATAAATATATGTATAAATTAATTTACAGGGTATAGTCTTACGTTATTTATTGGTAAACTCAAGAGTAGTGCTGTGATGCTATTAAAATCCTTAGCCGCGTGGGGATTCCGGGTAATGAACATGCTGATTGCGCTGCTAAAGACGCATGTAGTCAACCATCCTTCACAACCCGTGTTTCTACATCCGACTTTATTAATCTTTTAAAACTCACTCTTTGCGCAAAAAAGCAAGATGACTGGACGGCTACAATCGATAATAAACTCCGGGATATTAAAGATTCTGTGTTGCCACGGGACTCCTCATACAGAAAAAAAAACATCGTGTGGAAGTGGTGCTCTGTCGATTGCTGGTAGGACATACGAGAGCTACTCACGGGTATCTAATGTCAGCAGTAAACGCACCAGTAGGTATACGGTGCCGCTTGACTGTGTGCCATATCCTTGTGGATTGCATTCGTTATGCGGCCTTGGGTCGTAAGTTTAAAAAGTTTAAACTAACGATAACCATTCGCCAAATTTTGGGCAATAATAAAGAAGTTTTTGGACCAGGTATTATTATTTTTAGGAAGTATTAATATGTTATACAAAATTTAAATTGTGATGTATATTTTTTGTAGTGCTGAAGAATTATTTTAACGTGTTTATTTTGTTTTTATTTAATAGTTATAATTTTTTTTTATTCTGTATCCGAGAAGGAACCTTTTACACCCCTCTCGGAATAATTTTCCTACTGTGATGTTAATTTTAAGGTTATATTCTTGTATTCTATGTTCTTCTTACATTCTTTGTATACTATTAATTGTAAGTTTTAGTTATAATATTTTTGTTTTTAACCTAGGTTTAGTTTTTATGGTAATTTATTAGTCTCCGCGTTATCCGAGTTGGGGCCCTTTATATCCCTCTTGGAATTCATTAATTTTATTACTTTTAGTTAAATTTTTTACGCTTATTTTTAATTAATTTTACAGTTGTGATATTAGTTTTAGTGCTTTTTTTTAAAGAAAAGAAATTTAGCTGTAATATTAGTTGTAAGTTTTTGTTTAATTTTTTTTTTTTTTACAATAGTGCTAGTACTTTTTCTTGCCTTTTTTTTTATAAAATGTTCTTTCCGGGTGATAATAACGCGAAAACATTTTTCGCCGACAAAAACTCCTCCTCCCCCGGCCAAAAAAAAAAAAATCAAGATTTTTTTTATTCAAATCTGACACATATCTGTTAAAATTATAAGCTAGCAAACAAGTTTTAAGCCAACTCAATAGTATTATTGATATACCTTCAATGAAGCTGATAATTAAGGATTTAAAAACTATAGAGGTAGCTCCTGCCTCGTCATTACTTTTTTGTACCGGTGGTTGTGAAATAAGGTGAATCTTCCAGATTTATCTGCATATATAAACAAACCTTTATTTGAATAAAAGTAAAGTCTTCTCAAAATCTCTTCTTTAATTTTTGTTTTTTTTTTACAAATAAAACAGTAATATTGGTCCGAAAAAAATTATCTTAAAGTTCATATTTCCATTTTCTATATTATCTACCTTTTACGATAGACAAAAAGATTTTTCAGAATTATAAATTTCATAAAATCAATGTTACATTTATTACTTTAAAACTTATTTTCAAATCTTGCCTATATTTTAATCTTTATTTTATTTAATATATATTTTTAAAATTATTATTAGTATCCAGAAAAAGAATATTATTTTCATAAAATATGATATACTATATTTTTTCTTTTAGGTTAAAAATATTCCTATGTTGATTTATCTGCATATATAAACAAACTTTTATTTGAATAAAAGTAAAGTCTTCTCAAAATCTCTTCTTTAATTTTTATTTTTTTTTACAAATAAAACAGTAACATTGGTCAGAAAAAATTATCTTAAAGTTCATATTTCCATTTTCTATATTATCTACCTTTTACGATAGACAAAAAGCTTTTTCAGAATCATAAATTTCATAAAATCAATGTTACATTTATTACTTTAAAACTTATTTTAAAATTTTATTATATGTTTTCAAATCTTGCCTATATTTTAATCTTTATTTTTTTTTAATATATATTTTTAAAATTATTATTAGTATTCAGAAAAAGAATATTATTTTCATAAAATATGATATACTATAATTTTTTCTTTTAGGTTAAAAATAATCCTATGTTGATTATTTTTGTAGTTCCAGTACCAGTTTATTCCTTTAAAGGTGAAATATTTAGTTTTCTCTTTTTTTTTTTTGATGTAATAATACGTATTGAGTATTTAGGGGTAATTTTTTATCAGTAATAAAAAATATTATAATATAATACAGTTAAAAACATACATTTCCGTTTACGTCATCTACTTGTTGTAAGGTTAGGAATATTCATAAACAAAATAAAAAAGAGAAGTATTTTAAAAGTTTTAAAATTTGATTTTGATTAAAAATAAAGAAAGTGAAATAAATAGAATAAAAAAATTAGAATATATTGAGAAACGTATTAGAAGGAGGAAAAATCTAATAATTAATTAAAAAACGGAAAAAAATCGTGGTAGATTCTTATGCTGGTAGGAAATATCAAAAGAACATTTTGAAAAATTTGTAAGATGAAAAATATTTCGATAAATTATTCAAACCTATATATTATAGAAATGGATTTTATGATGAGGGAATTTTAATAAATGAATATAAATGTGACGATTATTTCAGTAAATATATATTTTTTAAGGTGTGGTAACAAATAACAATTCTTTTATTTAATGAATCGTTGATAGCAACTTCTTAATACGATAAAATATGGAACATGTTAATACAAGTATGTATCAATCAATCAAAACTCCTACTTATTTTTCCTTTAATAGCCCTTATACATATTTATATTTTATACAGCATAATATTTTTTTTTTTTTGTACACAGCTTTCTTTATGATGGCGAATAATATATATATAAAAGCATTCTCTCTACTTGGATCACTTTCTCCCAGTCATTTGATTTGTCTCTTTTATTTCACATAGACTAGCTGTTTTGCTATATAGTTACAACTCACTGTTCGTCGGAATTATAAAATAAACAGATATTGTGCTAAAATTGCCGTGTGTTTTTTCCCTATAATATTATAATAAATAATAATAAAAAAAGTATCACTGTAGATGAATTATTGTGTTTATATACTTACAAGATATTAATAATTATTGTTAAAATTTATTCGTAATATTGTTCTACTTGATATTTAAAATATTATACAAAATATGTTATTTGAAATTACAGCCCACAAAGAATTAATAAAAAAATATTATAATTTATAGTGAAATTTATATTAAATTAAGGTTACAGTGTTGGTTCAAATTGTTTTTTTTTTCCGCGATTAGCTGCTGTAGGCTGCTCATAAACAAAACTATTTCATTTTGTACTTTTTCTCTTTTCCCAATAGATTTTAATTTTTTACTGTGTTCTGTTCCCTTTTGCTCTGTCTAATTTATTTTGTTACTTCCTATTTTTGCTTCCCTCAGGTTTTCTATTTATTTTTCTGTTGTATGTTTCTTCTTTCTTAATTTATTTTTTATATATTTTCTTAATTTAATTTCTTTAAATTAATTTATTTTTGTTCACCGTTTCGAAAACGTCAAGTATAGGTTTTGCAATTCTATCTCTTGTCATTCTATAGATATGACCGTCATCTTTTGATTGCAATTTGACGGTATCGGATCATATTTATTTAGAAAAGAACGACTCTTATTATCTGGTCATCCTGCTATTTTGTTGTTTATCTAATTGCTAGCATGAATGAAAACTGGAATAATCAGAGATTTCATGTATTATTAACTTACGACTCTAAGCCTTCTCTAACGATATGGTTGCAGAAAAAAAAACAAGGAATGAGTCTCCTGGAATTTTAATTAGAGTATAAGGAAATTGATTTCTTGATAAACATTCCCTGCATTAAATATGTTCAAGTTGAAAATTACCTGGAGATGTTTCTTGACGAGAAATTGCAGAACAAGAAACACATTAATTACGTCGCGGAGAAGGTCTGTCGTGCCTTCTTTGGTAATGGTCAATCATGATTGGAGGTTTTAATTTTAAAACGATGAGTATTCTGTATAAGATCGTGTGAGAGGCAATTATGCTATATGCGACACCTGTTTGGGCTGATAGGTAAAAATTTAAAACCTGTCGAGATATATTATTAAGAGCTCAACGCCTTAGATTATTAACGATAACCGAAGGTTATCTTACTACTTCACGGGAAGCAACTTTGGAAATTGCAGGCATGAAACCAATAGATTTAATTGCGTCAGAAAAACAGCAGCGTTATGTTGCTAAGAAGTCAGGTGGATTGACTTTAGAAAAAGTTCGCGAGATAGAACAGCATGCAATACTTTATGGCAGGCCAGATGGGATGAGGCAGAGGGTGGGCATTATAGGCATGAGTTTTATAGGCTCTTTCCAGACGTTTTTGTTTACGGGGCGTCCCTTGGATTCACTGTAATAAGAATTTGACAAAATTTCCTTCTAGTCGTGGCTCCTCCGAGACAGACCCCCAGCGATTCGGCCTGATGGATTTAGCTGTGTGTCCAGATTGTGGATAAATAGATGACGCATAGGTGTTGCATAACTAGATGATGCAAGGGCTAGGTACGGAGAACGTGGCGTGGTGACCGAAACTGTCACATGGAGGGTGTCTTGCCTTACGGAGTCAGTATTTTACGACCTCAAGTATTTTGAGAGTTGATATATCGAATCAAAACAATGGAGCGAAACAAAAATTTATGTTAATACAAATAACCAACAACATAAAGATTTTATTAGAGAAATGACGTCTTAATACTTTTTTTTTTGTTTCACCTCCGGATCCACCATTAGGTTATATCTTCAGAGGATGAGATGAACGAATTGTAGCCTGTATGAAAAATGCCATGCCTGACTGGGATTCGAACCCAGGATCTCCGGATGAAAAGCCGAGACGCTACCACTCGGCTACGGAGGCCGGCTCTAATACCTTTTGTAAGATCTGATAGTAAATAACTTTAAATAACGTTACTGAGATATCGATTTCCGGAAAAAAAAATTTTGATTCCTACGAGGAAAGTTAAATATTTATTTGCGAATTAATATGAACATGCTTTCACAAGAAAAAGGGAAAAATATATTTATAACGCCGTGGTTTTTAAGATTCTTTTTGCAAATAAAACGAAATATTATTATATTTTTGAATGAAAGACTGAATGAATGAAGAAATGATCTTTGATCTTTCGTGGTCAGGAAGATGAAATTCTGTGAACAGAGAATGAAGTCACGATGAATCCAGTAATAAAAGTTATAACATAACTCAAGGACTTATATTCTCTTTGATAAAGCTATTGTATTCCATATTCCATTATATTTTCGAAAAATAGTTTTTTTTACTATTTTTACTTTTCCTAATTCAACTTGCGTTTTTTTCATATTTTTATTTATTATAGTATTATATTAAGGATTTGAAATCATTTCTCATATTTTGGGCTGTAAACGATAATAACGTTTATACATGATAAATTGAAAAAATTGCTAACATCTGGTTAAAACAGAATCTTTATTTAAAATCATATTAAAGTAAATTCTCCAATATATATAAATATAATAATAATAATAATAAACTTACGTAGAATTACAACAATGCTAATTAAAATATCTGTCAACTAAATCCTTATTAGAAATAAATTTTTGTAATAAATTCTGTAACTTATTACAATTCTATAAATCTAAAAATAATTTTTAATTACCTCCTGTTGTATTCGGGTAAAAAAAAATAATTTTCGACATTTTTATTGGGAAAATTACGTAAGTAAATATTTAATTTTAATTTTTTCCAGACCGTCATTATTAACAATGACAGATATATTATTAGTACAAGTTAAACAAATTGATAGCTATCAAAATGGTTATAACCATTATATCAGAGTTAAGTGCATTACGCTATTTTACAAGTTGTTAATTGGCAGCCATTTTCCCTTCCTATTATTTGATTACCATTTTCGCTTCTTTTATTTTCTTTCAGAAGTAGTCTGAAAACTGAGTTATTCAAATAGTTAGAAGATGCTTTTTAATTTAATTAAAAAAAACTATTAAACATGAAATCTGGAGAGGTTGCCAGTATTTATCCTATTCAAATAGGATCCCTAGAAATATCCTCTTAAATGCTAAATAATCCACCGAGATGGTGTAACGGTTAATTAGTTAACACGAGTCAGTTATTTAACAGCTGATTTTTGAAGAAGGAAGGTTCTGAGGTTCAAAGGTTGAACCTTGATTTAACCATCAAGATTAGTTGTTTTTATGCTGATTTGACTACTACACAATAAATACCGGTGTACTTTGATGGTTGAGTTTCAATTAACCACAGGAATGGTCAGAGTATGTACAAGACTCTTTCCATGTCATATACATGATTTTTATCTCATTGGTTCGTGGGATGATTACTTATTGTTCACTAGTTGAATAGATTGCAACGTAATCATTGCAAAAAAAAAATCTGATGTGGAGACTACATGACTTCCTTGTACGCCTATTAAATTACATATACATTTTTAAAATGAAAATTTTAATTTTTTTTAATGAAAAGTACATAAAATTTTATTTCAATAATAATTTCAGATATTTTTTCAATTTTATTTACTTTTTATTGTTATTATTGCATTATTTATTGTAAAAGTTTTTTTACAATTACATGTTAATAATTATTAATAAATTAATATATTTAAATCAAGAAAAAAGTTAAGAAAAAAAAGATAAAAAGAGATGAAGTCTGATTCGAACCGATGTGTTTTCCCATTATAAGATCCAAATATTTTATCAATTAAAATTTTATTACTCTATAACTCTGGAACCAATGAAAATAAGTACCACGTATATATATATATATATATATATATATACATATTAATGAAAATCTCTCAATGAGGACTTGTTACTACAGTTAAGAAAAAACTTAAAATTCACATTTTTTTTTAATTTTGGGCTTTTTATGGACACTTTTGGTCCAGTTGATTGCAATCAAAAGGGGAGATCATAACTAGATGTTACAAAAGTCCTAGATCTAAAATTTCAACATCAATTTCAAACGACTAATCATTTTTAGTTATGCGAGATATATACGCACATACGTTCGTACAGATGTAACTCCAAAAATACTCAAAATCGATATTTTCATTGAAATCTGAAAACCGAAATTTTTTGCGATCGCAATACTTCGTACAAGAAAGTAGAAAGATAAATCGGTCAACTTAGAGATACGTATTTTAACAAATATGTTCAAGTATAATAGAAAAGTTTCTATTTATAATAGGATTAATAAAAATAATATAGATTTTTTCGTTAATAATGTACAAATATATATAATAAAAATAGAAACAGAAAAAATTAATAGGAACTCTTTTATGGATTGGTATAAAGTAGTACATAAAAGTTTCATTTCTTTTTTTTAATTAGAAAAATGTGATGTAAATTTTTTTTATTATTCACATTATTATTATTATTTTTTTATTTTTTACTATTCGATTTCATCAAAAGTTATCAATCTTATCCGACATATTTTACTGATAGTATCAAGTAACGGCAGCTATAAATTCTGTTCATTGTTTAAGTAGTCCATCAGAATGTAAATATTGTATAGAAACAATAGGTTATAGTAGGCTCAGGACATAAGACTCTTGAAAGAAAACAGAATAAAAAAAGATTAAACTTTTTCTTTTACTCTTTCCTTTTGGTGGCATTTCACAATTTTTACTGGCTTATCGTTAAGTTATATGTCCTGATTATCGATTTATTTCTTTTGTATGTTTAAAATCAATATTTTTATTAATTAAAAATCTTTTTGTAATAATTTCTTTGATTTGGTTGTGTTGTAATTTTCTTAACTGATAAAACAAGCACAAAAGAAAATTGGTTATGTGATGAAAGTAATTACTATACTATAAATTTGATGTATCTTTGGAATTTTATCTATATGATTTTTCCATGAGTGAAATTATTGTAGGAAAAATTTTTAAATGGTCTTTAAATTTTAAATTTCCTTAATCACTTTTTTTTATATCTAGTAATTGACATTAATGTAAGAAAAACTTTGAAACGTTTAATAAAAATTAAAAATTATCATAATAATGATAAATATAAAGATTATGTAGTATTTAAAAAAAACATTATGGTAGTTTTACGTTTTGTTCGTATGATAAAATAATAATTAATTTTTTATTAAATAATAAAAAAAAAAACATTCAACATATTTCTCAAACTTTTGTAATGAACTTAGATACTTATAAATTAATTGAATTGGACTATTTTAATGTATTCAACAGTTGTATATTATAAATTCATATCTTTAATTGTACCGATGCATACGTCATTATAGAGTAAAATTACCTAGTGGAGATATATTTTCCAGAAGAAATGCATGATATAATGTAACCAAGCCGTATAGTTTAACAAAAAAGAACAAACATGACGAAATGTGGCGACGACTAGGGCATGGGAGACAGCCTGCTTGTAGAGGATGCTTTGTCCAGGACACATGCAAGAGTGCGCTGGATAGGGGGAACTTCCGATGAAGCATGCGGGCCCCTCTTAGGTTTGAGAGGTCGCGAGCGGGTAGGGAAGGAGCACTAGCGCATTTTTAAATGCGCATGCCGCCTCTTTAGGTCAGGTAAGTAGGGTAGCCTTCTGGAGGAGGGGCATGTTGGCTAAACACAAGCGGGGAGTCAACATGCACTAACGATACCAGGGAGACCCCGCAGGGGGCTCCTCTGCAGGAGCCCAAACAGGAAGGGCAAATGATGGGTTTAATCTGCTGCCACGACTTCCAGGGCTGGCTGATGACATGCCGAAAGGCGATTCCGGCCGCCTCTGGAAAACGGTAGGGGGTGGGAGCAACACTGTTTCGTGGTTGCCAAGGCACCATGTCCAGTGCCTACTTAACTTTATGCTAGGTCAGGACGGCTGGCGTCCTGGCTTCGAGCCTGACACACCCTGCGAAGACTCTGCAGGGCGTTCGTAAACGCATTCCTTCATCATCGTTCAAAGAAAAAAAGAAGATATTATCAGTATAAGACTACACTTCATTTACATTCGTACATATCATCCTCTGAAGTAATACCTTACAGTA
The DNA here is from genome assembly GCA_010016005.3 of Zanna intricata. Lineage (NCBI taxonomy): Eukaryota > Metazoa > Arthropoda > Insecta > Hemiptera > Fulgoridae > Zanna > Zanna intricata. The sequence continues at coordinate 2,385 of JAAAKQ030209014.1, read as the reverse complement.
GTTACGAAGGCTAAACAGACAAAGAGAAAGAGAGAGATATTATCAGTAACCCACCTGGTTGGTCGAGTGGTTAAATTCGTCATCGCAAATCAGCTGATTTTGAAGTCGACAGTTCTAAGGTTCAAATCCTAATAAAGGCAGTTAAATTTATTCGGATTTGAATACTACTGATCATGGATACAGGTATTCTTTGGTGGTTGGGTTTCAATTAACCACACATCTCAGGAATGGTCGACCTGTGATGTAGAAGATTACACTTCATTCACATTTCATACATATCATCCTCTGAAGTAATACCATACGGTAGTTCCGGAAACTAAACGGAAAAAAAACAGAAAGAAAAAGATATTATCAGTAATTTCTTTATTTCTGTTATAACGGAAGATTACATTAAAAAATAAATTTAATATTTATAGTAATTGAATGCGTTCTATTCGTTATTAATGGCTGAAGGAAAAAAAGTTAAAAAATATCAAGAGATTAAGAAATTTTTTGTAATTTAAAATTAATTTTTATTCCCAGTAAATAATAAATTACTCGGTAATTTCTACTGAAACAACTCCAAAGTCTAAAAATTTTTACATAGTTTTAGTAATTTTTAAATAATAAACCATACGTTAAAATATCTTTTAAACTTATGCAATAATAAAGTAATAGCGTCTTATTATTTCCTCAAAAAAAAATTAATTTTTATTAAATATTTTAAATTTGTACAGTAATTTTAAATTAGTGTAGTTTTTCTGTCAGAAGTATCATCATTTTTTTATTTGAATGTTATTTTCCGTTTTTCCTAGCATTGTCCACTCTACCATTCGTAGTGTACGCTTTCAGGAGACATTTCGAAACGTGTCAACTACCAAATGCTAGTAAAGGAAGAAAATAAACTCAATTGAATATTTAGTCATCTTGTTCGTCTTCTCATGAACTTCTTCTTTTTTTTTTTGTTATTTTGTAATTTCAGTAGATATAAAGTTATCAATGATATTGACATTGATTCTCAATAAACTTCTAAGAATATCACTTCCAAATTATTATTATTAGTGATTGTTAAGGTGATTTGTTTTGTGCATTATTTTATATAATCAACAATAAACGTACAAAATTTGGTAATTGTATAATCATAGAAAATATACATGTTTCAAATATGAAAAAATTTTATTATCAGTAGTTTCTTTAATGTTACTAATTACTAATAGCTTTATTGGAATTACTAGTAGTATTATTATTGTTAATGGTAACCGTCTTAAAAAGTTGGCAATCCTTTTTATTAGTTACCCGAACGAAGCCAAATTTCTTTTAAATATTTTTGTATTCCTTCTCTCGTCGTGTTAGTATGCCAAACGTACTTTTCGATTTTAATGAAATTATTCATTAATGTTCCTAAGAATTAAGTGGAAGGAAGCAAGTATAATAAGTTTTTATAAATTTGTTTTATTTCAAATTCTTTTTACTTACAGTGGTAAAGAAGATTTAAAATGGAGATCATGTTTCCTTAGTAAAGCCAGTGGTTTCCTCCCTCTCGTAACGTAACACATACCTGGCATCACCTATCATCTTAGCCCAGGGACTCTCAATCACTCTCTGTTTCTCTCTTTTCTGTTTAGCCTCCGAAACTACCGTAAGGTATTACTTCAGAGGATATGTATGAATGTAAATGAAATGTAGTCTTGTACAGTCTCAGTTCAACCGTTCCTGAGATGTATGGTTAATTGAAACCCAACCACCAAAGAACACGTGTATCCATGATCTAGTATTCAAATTCTAGTAAAAGTAACTGCCTTTACTAGGATTTCAATTTTAGAAGTCAGCCTAGGGACTACACGTTAGATACTTAATTTTTCCAATTTTACTAAATGTAAAGTGTAATATTTGCCGAAGTGTAATATCTAAAGAGTAATATACAGCACTCAGCATCATGCTCCTTTCTCAGTACAATAATAAGTACTTATTTCTACGTTGGTTTTTAGACGAAATTTTTATTTTGCTCCCTCGGTCGTGTTACATAAAACAAAGAATAATGGATTATGGTGGAAGTATTTCCTTGATAATAATCAATTAGTGATGTACAATGGTTAGGTTTGTAAACAGTTTTCAATATTGATTATATGGAAAGATTATTTTTGGTACTGGGGAATAAACTTTAAAGAATTAATTATGAACAATAACTGTTTTTTTTTTTTTTTTAATTTTCACTAAATTAATTCCGTTTCATTCTACTGCTACTTTGTTACATTCAGTTTACAATGAACAAGGTCTACTATTCCACCTTACTATTAGTATTTATTACAAGTATGTAATTATTCAACTTTAGCTTTATACGGAAGTGAAACCTGGACGATCGGAGTACCTGAGAAGAAAAGATTAGAAGCTTTTGAAATGTGGTGT
>JAAAKQ030209002.1:0-29139 GCA_010016005.3 Zanna intricata | reverse complement strand
GCACAATTTCACAATATCAAAATAACATTTTAAAATAGGTAATATACACACAAATTTCATACACTTAATTTATCTACTGGCTATATAATTATATATATCTACGCATATGCTATATGTGTGTTTCTCTGTCTCTCTCTCTCTCTCTATTCTCATTCTTTCTCTCACTCTCCCCTCTCTGTACTACAGCTCGATTGCCTATATGTAATGCACTCGTATTGCTGTGTTAGAGCGTTCCGTGACGGCAAACTGAACTTTTTTCTTCATGGTCAACATACATCCATATCCCACTAAAAGAAGTAATAACTTAAAAATGCAGAAAAAAGCAGAATAAAATATACCGAGATAATTTTACAAAAATATAATAGCAAAAACATAAACACAAAGGTTAATAATAGTTTATGCCTAAAATACAATTATGCAATTAAAATAATAGAAAAAATTATTAAAATATATGGTAAAAATTAATATAAAAAATCGTACAAACCAGATAATTTTGTTATAAAATATTTAAAAAATAATGGAGAGGGTTTATAAGGAATATATATAAAATTAAATGCAAAAAATGTAATGATATTTATTAAAACCGATAATTGTTTAAAAAGAGATTTACAGATCTTAGATCAAGTTACAAGGCATATAAAAATTAAAAAAGGAGAAATATCTATCTATCTGGCCGTCTTTTAGAAAACAAACATAGTATTACGCGTTGCAAAAATGACTTAAGATTTTAGAGATCTTGTAATAATGATAAAAAAATGGATATATTCTACAAATAGTACATTTATAAATATAACCAAAAATATAAAACAGAGATCGCGTTTGTGAATGATGATTTAATTAGAAACAATAAAATTACGATCTAATGGTTTGCTGTAACGGCAGTAGAGAAAAATATTAAGTTTTAAAGGTAAATTACTTCAGTATTGGATGGCAAGTTTACTTACACTTTTATAATATCATTTAAAAATTTCACAATAGAAAAAATGGCAATAAATAATATGTTTTAATATAATAAATATAGAATTTAATACCGACTGACAATGTTGGATACCACGAAAACTGATTATTGGTGGTTTGTAATTCATATAATACTAAATTTTATTATTTCAGTGGCCTGTATGTTATGAATTATTTGAATTTTCAACAAAAAAAAATGCGTATAAAATTTCTTGTACATATGAATTTTTTTCTCTTCACAGGTGTTGATGAAACAAAAAGAAAAGAAATTGTTAAGAGAAAATTACAGTTAAATAAAACTGTGGTATCGCTTAATATGCCTGCTCCTCGGCTAGCTGCCGAGTATTATACTGAAGAGGAATTGAATATTAAGTTTAAAAAACCAAAGAAAAAGGTAATCCTATATTTTTTATTAATTTTTTTTTTTTAGTATAAAAAGTGTATAAAAACAAAGCGAGATGTTAGTTGTACACATCTAATATTCAGTCTGACATTTGCCAGAAGTTGTCGTTTTGTGTGTATTTTTTTGGTTTTGAATGTGTAATGAGAGTGAAGCGGCTCTTGCTGTATTGGTCGTTAGCACAAATATTCTTTCTTGGCATCGACCGCTGTGGTTATCGCTTAATAATAAATATTCTGATCGCATTGAATGAAATTACATCCTGCATTGTTTAATTTTAGTGATGTATGGTATCGTTGTGCTGAATCATCGGTCTTTGGCTTTTGGCATTTATCCCTAAACTGCAACCATTTTAGAGGCTTCTCCCTAAAACATTCCACATGATGCGATTCGATTTACTGAAGATTTTTTTTTACATTTTTTTTCTTATTACAGAATTTAATTGTTGATTTATTATCTTTATTGTATTACATTATACTATCATTTCCTTAAAAAATTCTACTCTTTCCATCTTACTTTATTATGTTATGGTGCGTGTAAATCTAACCTATCCATTTTTTTATTGTAAATAAATTAACTTGTATTGTTATTACTTGAGAATACCTTTGTTCTGGATGATCTGATCGGCTGATTATTTTAATTATAAATTATTTTTCACCGGTCCCTATAATTTTCTGCTATACAAATGAGAGAATCGAGGTAGACATTTCAATAAGCAGGACTGTCAGTTTCTATTGGCCTTTCTTGTAAATTAATCAAACCCTTGTGTTGTGTTAAACTTCTTTTTTTTTATTTTACTCATTACAGCTACATTTATTAAAATTGGCCAGTATTGTCAAAGCTGTTAACTTTCTATTAAGAATCATTGCTTTATCGCCTTTTATGATTAGTATCTTAGGCTAAACAGTTTACTGAAACTAAAAAGACTAACAATGTTGGTTGTACAGGAGTAAAATTTCATAATAAGAAATTAAACCATTATATTTTTCATATTAATTTATTTAAATATTTTGTTCGTATAGATAAGAAAGATAAGAGACAGAAAACCAAGAATGCTGAAAGCTGACGACCTGTTATCTGAAACAACAAACGGTGAACGATTGATCAAAACAGAAGAAGAAGAATGGCTTAGAGATATTGGAACTAGAAGAAGGCCTCAAAGTCGGGTGAAACCTGATCTTGATGAACTAGAAGCTCCTCCGCCTCCAGTAATATCAATAAAGAGAGAACCTGAAGATGTTGATATTCTAATGGAAGTTGATGATTTACCTCGTAAGTATGAATTTACTTTTAAAATAGTAAAATTTTTAATTGAATTTTTCAATTTGCCCTTGTTCTTGACATTTTAAAACAGATTTATAGAACTTGATATTTTACAGTTTTGTCTTTAAATCAGGGCCTTTTTTGATATTTTATGTTTAATTTTGTGTATTATTATACGTATTGTGTTGTACTTAAAGTAAATTATATTTAAAAGAACATTTATTATTTACATTATTTATTAAGACTAAAAAGATTTATAATAACATTAGAAGATATATAACTGCTAATCTGTCTTTCTAAATGAAGATATCCTTTTAGAAAGAGTATTTTTTATTAAAGAATAAAAGGAGCAGCGGCAAGAATTTTAAAGGATAGAATGGCATGCGTGCTGCTCTTTCTGTTGTTGTTGTAGTTTTTTAAAATCATATAGCATATTAAATAACTGCTCCAGTCTGTAACAACTACTGTTGTCCAAAAATTTTAAGGAGGGGTAAAAATTAAGGCCTGTGTTACATTTTGAGAAATATCTTACCCCTTTCAGATTTGTCCTATTTTGTTACTCAAAAAATTTAGAATCAATATTCTGGGCTATCTTGGACCAAAATAGGATCTTTGTTTAGGAGAGAATTTTGGATCTGCTGGCAGCCATTAAAAAACTGGTGAAATTCCACTATCCACTCCTGATTTTGCAAGCTAATGGAATAAATAAACAGATTTTTATTTAAATATATTATGTAAAGAAGAGGCTCTTCACTGAGACAGTTGTTAAATATGTAGACTTATATGAAACAGTTTCAGTATAAGAAAATGTTCAGCTGAAGTAAATTTTACACATATGCTGTAAGTATAATAAAAATATTATATTTATTTATTGTAAAAGAAGGTTAAACCCAGTGGTGTGGAGACAGATGATGAATTTAAAAACATAAGCTGTGAAAGATTTTAAAGCAATTAAAATACAGTACCCGAAAATTTCCCAAAATAGCCTCATGTACTACGCGACTTGATTTTATAAGTTTGATGTTAAATCTCATTTTGTAATGAAGAAAAATAAAATCAAATAATAAAGAAAATATTATCAAATATAAAATTGTCAATTTCCAAGTTATTGATTTTGACTTCTTTTTTTATTTTACTTATATTTTAGAAAAGTATGAAGACCAAATGTATCGCTTATTACTTAAGAAGAAGTGGTTTGAAATCTTTTTTTTAATGATTAAATTGGCATTTTCAAATCACATTGCTCTGACTGACTTGACAATTATTTTTAGTTTATAATTATGAAGTACTTCATTCAATGATTAATATTTTACGTAGGCATACGATACCCAGTATTTGTATGACAACAATGGTTGCATCACCAGTATTTGAAATAAAAAAAGAACAAACATTGCAATCATAATTTACACAGTTATAAAAAAGGGAAATTAAAGATGGATTTTAAGTGTGCTGAGTTCTCAAAAGTCAGAAAACATTGCGCTCGTTCATTATTAGTTATTTTTGTAAAAAAATTTAAGTTCTCATTTAAAGTAAATTTTATAAATTCATTTTATGATCTGTCTTCTAAGTTTGTTTTAGACATTTTCTTTTCTTTGTGTGTTTTTTTATTTTGAATATCTCTTATCTAAACATTTATTTTTTAAAAAATACAAATTTTTCTTTTTTAGCACCACCAGAAGATATTTCGGGAATTAAAGTAGAAACTGATGACACAGAATTAGAGCTTGCATTAAAAAAAGCAAGGAGATTAAAACAAAAGGAAGCAATAGAAAATAAACCAGCAGTGGAAAAGGTAAAGATTATTTATTATTTTTTAACTATTCTTAAACGTACATAACTATTATTAATAATTATATATTTGAAGCGTTATCTGTCAAATTATATCGGTTTATGGTTTCATTTTTAAAAATGACTAGTGTACATAAGTTTTCTTACATTATTAATTTTGGCAACCTAGTTTACCAAAATTTAATTTAGTTTAATTTAAAAGAAGTTTTATACTGATGTTTTTTGTTACTGCTACAGTCAGAATAAATATATATTTTTTATTTTCAATTCTATTAACATAAACCTATGGTGGGTGTATTGAGTTAAGACAAGAGGATTCGGGATCCTGCAAATGTACTTTCGTTATAAAATTAAGATAAGAAATTTCTTATGTCAATATTCTGCACAAGATGATTTATTTATAGAATTTAAAATGCAATTTAAGAGTGCAGATGAATAATATGAATCTTAAAAGGTTTAATTTCAATAAAATATTCTTTAATGTTTTAATTAAAAATAAATCAGACTAATAAAACAGTTAGTTTACATTTTTAGTGAAGTGTTTCTGATTGAACAAACAATTAAGCACTTATTATATTATAAGAGTGATTTTTGCTAATACAAGTTATAATTTTTTAATAGTGTAGCTGATTTTCAAAGGTAATTTAAATACAATCAAGTCATACAAAATTATTTTTACACTTTTAAATAAATTGTAAAATTTAACTTAGTTTTTTTGTGCAATAAAAAGTAAAAGTATTATTCAGGTTGTTTTATTTATTTATTTATTTTTTTAAATATGTAAATGTATTTTTATACTTCATTTCATCATTGCATTTTATGTTGGACTGCATATTTTTCAAAGAAAATGTTCATTTGTATATAAAATAAACTGTAAAATAAAAAAACAATCAACTTAAACAACTTAAAAATAATAATGTGTGTCTAGGTAATATGCCCTTCAGCTGCAGTGAAAATAGTGCAAGTTTTTAGAAGCATGTTGCAAAGACATGCTCAGAGAATGTTATTTAAAAAATTGCATTACATTATAATACTCACTCTGTTATATAGTAACAGTCTTTGTAATTTAATCATGATGTATTTAATTTTTTTTTTTAATTTTATGCGGTAATTTAATACGGAAAAACTAATACAATTTATAGGTTGCTGAAATGGTTCTGAGTGAAGAAATGGGTTATGCTGCTCCTGGTCCTGGTGGAACGATTGTTCTGAATTCTACTGCAGAATTTTGTCGGACATTGGGTGATATACCAACTTACGGTTTATCAGGAAACAGAGATGAAGATGCTCAAGAAATATTGGTAAATAAATTACAGTGGTTATCTTGTCTGTCTATAAATAGAAATATATCTATAAATATTCCTTAGTTTAACACAGTGCAGAAGGTAAAAGTATTATGTTAAGAATAAAAAGTACCACCGATGAAATGTTTTTTTTTTTATCTATATCTGTTGCATGTAATATAATTCTGTTTCAATATTTTTTATGGAAAAATAGGAAAACAAGGAACGCTCAAACACTCTTAATATAAATTTTAACTGATAATCTAAAAAAAACTAGATTATTATAATCATTAAATAATCTTTAGTAGATACTAAAGAAATAGTATACATAAAAGTAATAAAAACGAAAATAAAAATCAAGCTACTGAGCGATTTGAAAAGGACTTCACAAAATTAAAAACATAAAAATTTATTTAGATTTCTATGAAAATTAAATTTCAGAATGAAGTTTTCTATATTTCTTATGATAATTTTTGAAACCTATTTAATGAGCATGCATTAGGTTGTTTTTGGCAATCTTGAGTTTGTGGTATCTGTGATTACATGCTTATTCAGTTATTTGTATTTTTTAATTTTATTCTGTAAATACTGTACTAAACCAATTAGTGTGATAGTTATTTTTTTATGAATATTAATTCCTCAGTTTCCAATAAAAATTGTTTAACATTTATAGAAATTACAGTATAGTTTTGAATTTCAGTAGATATGTTCTTACAGTTTTTGAGCATTTTCTTGGTTTATAATTTATTTCAATAATCATTTAGCTTAATTCTTTTTTGTGCGTTTAGTATCCTGACTGACTATAGCAATACATGCTACTGCAGCTGCTACAGCTATAATGGGAAAGTATATAGATAAATGAAAAAAAAATTTTGTTTAATGGTTTTTTTTGTTTTTTAATTTTGTACCTTAAGAAGACATTTAAAACAGAAGTTTAACAAAAAAAAAAATTACTCTTGCTCTTTAGTATTTCTTGAAAAAGGTTTCCTTCCTGTTTCAAGAAAATCACAACTTTGTTTATTTAGAATTATGGCTATATCTTTGTATTTTTAAACACTATTATCACGACTTAGGGGAAGTTATTTCTTAACAATAAATTTTACTCCTCCCAAAAACAAAAATGGAAGCTCTCCCAAAATGAAAATATATTTTTTCATTTTTCAAGGGCACAAACAGTAGTCATACCGTTCAATTTTCATTAACTTCTCCACAAATAAAAAATTGATTGATCATGTTTTGTATTTATTTAATAATTCTGTAGCTCTTGTATGATGTGAAAGCATCTAAGGAATAAACTGCACAATCAGCCAATCGGGGGGTGTGATTCTACTTCTTGACAGTGCTCAATCTTTAGCAGTCGAGATAGACTGAATGAAATTTACTGGGAAACCTTAGAACAGCAAATTAGAACTTTAGCAGATTTATCCCCTTGTGATTTCTTTTTGTTTGTGTTATAGAAGGAAACACTGGGTGGACATCAACAAAGTAGAGCAGCAGTTTATACACCAGTAGTGTATGACATGTTCTCAGACTTACTATGAAGAAGAGATCCACTAGCTCCCTCCCCACACAGTTTGATAAATGTGTAGAACTTGAGGAAAAGTTAAAAAATATATATTTGTATATTTATTCTATACTAATAAATATTTTAAAAAAGTCAGTTTATATTTGACTTTGACCCTTGTAATAACCACAGTTTTTCACAAAGGCTATTGGAAGTAAAGTTTTTTTATGTAATAGGTGTTCTGTTTTATGTGTCTGTTTATTTCTTATAATAAGTTTTGTTATATCTGTTTTGTTTCTAGGATTTTGAAAGGGAAATGAAGGAAGCCAAACAGAAGAAAGAAGAAGAAAAAACTATAAATCGAGGAGGATGGAATGATGTTGAACTTGGTGTGTTGAAGTTTCAGTGTATTTAATTCATTATAATTGTATTTTAGACAGCACTCATTTAGTTTGCTCAGAAAAAAGACTGAACATTTTATAAAGTTTTTATTATTTTAATTTTTGAGGCAAATCTTATTTTTTAAAAATTATATGGTTATGTAACTTACATAACTGTGGCCCAATAACATAAACACTACTTAACACAGAATTAATTTTTATATGGTTTCTATCCAAAGTAAAGCTTGACTGCTATTAATTTTTCTTTCTTTTTTCTTTTGCATCAAGAGAATCATTTAGTCTGAAATTAATTTTGTATTGTATGAAAAATGACTATGTGGGATTCAAACCTAGAACTTTTCAAATAAAAAAAAAATACTACTTCTTTGCGTGGAGATCAGTGAATTGGTTGGGAACAGTGAATCAAACAAGTAGTGTGATGAACAATAGCATCAACTGGTTAATTAGGTTGCTGTCAGCTATGTTGTTAGTAGGTCTTATTTTGCTTTCGACATTGAGTTGTGAAAGCTGTAACTGTAGCAGTGAATAAATAGTCCAGCAGATTGTGAAACTTTGTGATTTGATTTCTCAGTGTAAGAAGTCATTTTTTTTCTATGTAGCTTCCAGAACCACTGTAAATTGTAAATATTACTTCAGAGGATGATATGTACAAATGTAAATGAAGTATAGTCTCGTACAGTCTCAAATTGACCATTCCCAAGATGTGTGGTTAATTGAAACCCAACCACCAAAGAACACCGGTATCCACAATCTAGTATTCAATTCTGTATAAAAGTAACTGCCTTTACTAATATTTGAACCCTTAGAACTCTTGACTTCAAAACCAGCTGATTTGAAATGACGAGTTTAAACACTAGATATCACATCAAAACTATTCAAAATGAATTCAGGGATAGTCAAAATGGATATTTTCATTGAAATCCGAAAACCTAAATTTTTTGCGATTACAATACTTCCTTCTATGAGAAAGTACAAAAGAAATTACTTAGAGTAAATGAAAATCCATTTTATAAAATAGACGTTTTATAAAAATAGACATTTTATAAAATAATCCATTTTATAAAATAGATAAAGTTGTTTCTAGAGTGTAATCTAGAAATTCAATTTTGAACATAATTGTGTATAGAAGTTGAATAACTAGCATCTTAATTTTGTAAATTGTAACTTATTCTTTGTTAATTGTATATAATTAGCAAATAAATAAAAAAAATTATTATTTAGCTATGAGAGACTTAATGCTTCATGATAAGTTTTCTTGTTGTGTAATGATCCCAAGAGTGGCACGAATCAAGTTCACTGATAATAATTAGTAAAAAGTTCAACTAAACTGTGAGCACCTTCTGTGGCTTATTCGGACAAGGTAAAGAAGGTAAATTTACATTCTGATTAATTTGTAGAGTAAGCAATCACAGTAGAGGTGAATTGTGAAACATTAAACGTGAAACACATGATAGTGACATTAAGAATCATTCTCATTATTCATGATAATGTACATCGAGACACTGCTGCCCTCGTACTATAGAAGACTAAATGGTGCTGGCAAACCTTTAAAAATGTTATTAATATTCAATTTTCTAACATCAACTTCGATAAAAACTTACTGATCATCCCAAAGGTGTAATGTTACAAGACTTGTACCATGTTATTAAACAGTTATCCGTTAACTAAATCGTAAATTGTTATAAAATTGCTTAGAAAAAAGTAGTGACAAAGAAGAAAGTAATGATTTACAGATACAGAACCAGCAGTAACTTTTTTCTTTTTTTTTACCAAATCTTGCTTTTGACATACGCTTCATAGCAAGCAGTTAAAAATAAGATTTGATTTAGTTGTATCAGTACTTATTATTATTATCTTTTATCTTTACAGATGACAAACCCGTTGATATAACTCCTTATGAAGCGCCTATTCTGGACGCTGAACCTGATCTAGGCACTGGAGTTGCCGGTGCATTAAGATTAGCAGTTAGCAAAGGATATCTTGAAAAAGAAACTACAAAAAGGCCCTCTGCATCAAGATTTGCTCATCTCCAGGCACAGAACTATTCTATAGAAGATAAAGCCCACGTGTAAGATTTTGAATGTACATTATTTTCATATCATAAAAAAAGGATATTATTAACATTTTTTTTTAATATCAATTATAATAACTGAAATATAATATATTTCTACTGAATAAGTGTGTTGTAGTGGAACGTGTGAATGTTTGTCCTCAAATTCCTTTGTAAGGAATGTTAAGGAAAAATACAAATATGTTAAATCCTTAAATATCTATTTAAGGAAAAGAATTAAGTAAGGAAATACAGGAGCTAGCTTTTCAGGATCGGTATAAAGTTTAAATTTCTCTTTCTGAGCTTGCTTTTTAAAAATGTATGAATTATATTTTGTTAACCCAATTACATAAATATACTGCTTTTAAGTGTTTTTAAAATAAGCTTTACTTGTGATATTAGTTTTAAGTTTTTGTTTAATTCTTTAGTTAGTAACATTTTATTTCCTTTAAATAATTTTATTCTGAGCAATGATAACATGAAAATGTTTTTACCCACAAAAAAAAAATACACTGATGAAATAGATCAGTATCAATATTTTACCAGTTGGTGAATTAAATATTTCAAAATCAAATGTGGAAGCGTTACAAAAATGATTTGTAATGTGACCGTTTAGTTTACAGAGGTGAGGAAAATACTGGGAAGAGGTGTGAATGAAAGCAAATTAATTAAAAAAAGTGATATAAGCCGATTGGGATCTGTAGGATCAGTGTTCGAATCGGTCATGACTTAAATTTAGATGGTTGATATGTATGCACTTGTTATTTCTTTAAAATTCCCTAACCACCTCTTTATCTGTTAATAATATGTATTGTTTTTCTTTTTATCAATTTGAAAAAAAAATTAATGGCCTTTTCTGTTATCTGTTGATTTTTCTTTGTGTTACTTTATTATTTTTACCATACACTTCCTTTTAGAATGTAATTCACACAGCACAGATGCCACATGACCAATTAACCTTGTTTTATTAAAAGGTTATAAAATTTTGCAAGCTGTTGGATGTGGTTCTTATTCCACCAAAACAGAATTTTTGATAAATAATAAGAATATAATAAAGAAAATTTTAATTACTTATTTGGGAACTGTGAAATGATGTACTGGACTATGCTTCAATAGATAAATTTACTATTTCTTAATATTAGTATCATGGTAACATGAGTCACTCAATATATTGTAACTAAACGCTTACATTAATACATACATCAATCTTATAATAAATTTGATATTGGCCAATCCATAGATATTAATACTAAATAAAACATAGTCTAACACTGAATATTAAATTCACTTTTTTTTAGAACAGTTTTTGATCATTAATTAGGTTTTGAAGTTGTTGTAGCAGATCTGACGTTATTTTGATTTAAAGAGGCCTCTATTATAAAAAGAAAGTTCTCATACCTGCAATTCTTTCATTGTATTCAAATTTGTCCTTTTTTTAGTTCATACTTTATATTTTAATCAAATCTACCCTTTTTACTTTATACTTTAAAATTTTTTACATAACAACAGAACATTTTCACATGTTATCGCCACCAGGTCTCAAGACGGAAGAAGGATTTTTTTTTTTTGACCTGACGTCCAACTCCCACTGCTTTCCTGTCTAACACTCTGTCTGTGTGACCTTGTGTATACACATAAATGCAGCGATACATGTACAAAAAATTTAGTTCCCGCAGAAAGCATGATGTCACACAGCTACGTAATTCTATTTTTAGTATTTTACTAACACTTAAATTGTTTTGTCTTAAAACTTACTACACTGACACAATGAATTTATTTGGCTACGATTATAAAAATATTAACTGTACTAAAATAACATTTTGAAGACAAAGAAATTATTCAAAATATATAAAATTACTTAAATTCTAAAAAAACAACTTATTCAAAATTTATAATGGTCACAATTTTCTCTTCTTCAATTTACTAAATTTGTTCTATTAAGGTATTTACAATACTTCTCAGGACTGGTCGACCTGAGATTGTACAAGATTACACTTCATTCACATTCATACACATTATCCTCATTCATTCTCTGAAGTAATACCTTACGGTAGTTCCGGAGGCTAAACAGATAAAGAAAGTATTTACAATGAAATTCTCTTAGGCTGATTTGTCTAAAACCTCTTAATTATGTAATCTATATCAATTAATCAATTTTTTTCAAGATTATACAAAATATAAAAAATCTCAAGCTTCTATTCTTTATTTTCCTGTTATTCATACTTCACTATGGTAAAGCTCCGTGCTCTATTCAAGAATTTTTTAGAATTTCTGATCATTAAATTTAACTACAGTGTGGGCAAAAAGTCCCTTTACATGTTAATAGCATAGTTTAGTTAGATATGTAGATAAACATTTTATAAATGTAAAACAATACAAAAAACACTGTATATTTTTTATTATTTTTGAGCAGATTGGGTCTTTATTATTAATTCCCACCATAAGCCTGAATCTTTGTCACTTCAGTTGGTACAGTAAGGACATGACGGTTTCAAGTTAAGCCATGGTGGTTACAAGTGTTTTCACTGTTGAAGAGTGTTTGGTAGCTTCTGTGCTTGTTCACAAACATCAGAACACAAAGAAAACAATGACAGACATTTTAAGGGACTTAAAATGTCCAGCTGTCAAGTTTGGGAAACTGCCACCATCACGACCAATGTTATTTGTTTGGGAGATGAAAACCTTTGTTATGAGAAGTGTTCCCGATGCATCGGGAAACAGCAACACAAATTTCGCTGTTGCTGTAGCTGAATCAATTGAACAATCACTGATGAAGTCAACCTGTTAGCGGTCTACAGAATTAATCATCCCACAATCATTTATGTGAGACCACATGCAGAAATACTTGGCTGTTTCATGTTTTTGGCCATCCTTAATAAATGAGTCGAGTGATCATGACTTGGAACAACATGTGAAATGCTGCTCGCACACTACCTCACCATACCTCACAAATTCATAATATCTTTTTTTTTGGGCAAAAGACAATCCGCACTTTTATGAGGAAATTGAGTACAATCCCCGCCGTATGTATGATCTGGGCAGGGATAACAGCAGATCATCTGCTTGGACCGTATTTCTTTGATGGTTCTGTGAACCAGCACAGCTATCTTTAAATGATTAACGCATGGTTGCTTCCAAAATTTATCGTAAGAGGAGTAGCTGACATTGTTAACATTTCAGTAAGACTGCGCTCCACCACATTTTGCTGTGAGTGTCTACACACAGCTAAATAAACTGTTTCTTAACCAATAAATGCACTTTTAATCTTTGCAGCTATATAATTCAATAAATGTTAATGTTATCTGGACATAAATGTTGAAATATACTGTTTTTTGTATTCATAACAATGTTTGTACACTGTGATTCATATCTAACTGTGCTGTTAACATGTAAAGGTCTTTTTCCCCCACATTGTAGAATTTCCAATACTATGCTTATAACCAAATTTCTGTTCTGCATAAGAAGAGCGTTTCTAACTTTTGCCAGTATTTTTTATACTTTTTTGCTTTATTCATCCTTTGTAATTTTATTACATGCAAAATTGTATTATGTAAACGATTTTATAAAAATGAATTATAAAATTTATGTGATTCTTCTTATCAACTTTTTCTTTAACTTTTGAAGTAGGATTTTAAACATTTTTAATTAATTACAGTTAATTTTTTAAGCAATCTAATATTTTACTCTTCAATAGAATGAAAAAAATATAGTGAGTATGAATGAAGAAAATGTTGTCTTGTTAACATGTTTGTTAAAATTGTAAGTACTCAAATTTGGAAAAGAACTGTATTACTGTGAATTAATAAATTTTAATAAAATTGTTTAGTCATGAGAAGTTTAACTATAAAATTCATAATTTTCAGGCGATTCAAAACACGGGTGCTTTGCTTCAATAAAATATAACGCTATATTATTGATAAATAAGCACCTTATGATAAAAACTTAGAAAAAAATTATAATATTTAGATCTTTTACGTATATTATTTGAGATTTAATATGAACAAATCACAGTATTCATCATAGCCATAACTGTTATGTAAAAAGCTGATAATTACTTTCCTGAGAATCAAAAAATTTGTCAGCTTTGAAAAACTGAAAATAATAAAACAGATCAGGTTTTGGAGTTTTACTTATAAATTAAATTTTCTTAAATTAAATTTCTCCAGCGAGTACATAAAAAATCTTTGTATTAATTTTGTTTTAGAGAGGATGAAAAATTTGGCAGGCGAGAAAGATACATGGGTCCTACATGTGATTTTAAAGAAAAGGATAATTATAAACCAAATGTTAAGCTGGATTATATTGATGATGATGGTCACGTACTTTGCGCTAAGGAAGCATTCAGGTCAGTTTATTTTGTTGCTAAAAATATATTTTTACTCTGTATTGTTTATAACATATAACAAAATAATATTAAATTTAGCTGGAACAATAGTTCAGATTTGCTCTCAATTAATTTACTCTTTACTTATAAAGAATTAACATCTGATAACATAATGTCGGCCGGGAAACATAGCCAAGAGTCATTAAAATATATCTGATCTGATCAGGCCTCAGCTATTGGTTGGCCTCCATGGCGCAAGTGGTAGCTTCTCAGCCTTTCATCCAGAGATCCCGGGTTTGAGATCAGGCGTGGCATTTTTACATGCTACAAATTATTCATCTCCATCCTCTGAAGCAATACCTAATGGTGGTTCCAGAGGTTAAAAAAAAGTCAGGCCTCAGCTATCGCATAAGGAATTCTATTAAACATTTAGTATTCTGAAATGCATGGTTAATTCATAATATATTGTTCTATAAAACATAAGATAATGAAGATTTTTTTTAATAAATAAATCATTTATCTTGAATCAGTTATATTTGAAATGCTTTGCTTTGAGAGTTGAAGTATCACTTTTATTTCTAATGTGGTTTCAATAATAATAATAATAATTCTACTTTAATTATTCTTTCTAGATAAGTTATAGATTATACAGAAAAGAGAAAATTCAAAGCATTAAAACAATGCATTGTGAAAAAATAATTTATAATACATTTAATAAATATTTTTATCTTGTTAAGCGTATAAAATTTAATTTTTTTTTACTTTGTACTTTTTTATATTCAAAATTAATTAACTTATTTTTTTTAAATTTAGGTACCTTTCTCATAAGTTCCATGGTAAAGGACCTGGAAAGAATAAAGTTGAAAAACGTATGAAAAAGAACGAGCAAGAAGCGGTAAGTAAATGATTAGTTTTTTCTATGATCCTGCTCATTTTAAAATTTTAGCAAATTTTTTACGTGAGCTGTTTAATTGAAATTAAGTAATTTTGTAATTATCCTATAGAAAGCAATTTGGATAAGTAATTTTAAAGAAATTATATTTTCTGTAAACCCCATTCTATATTTAAAAATTTATTTTGAGAGATTT
This sequence comes from Zanna intricata, assembly GCA_010016005.3. Classification (NCBI taxonomy): domain Eukaryota; kingdom Metazoa; phylum Arthropoda; class Insecta; order Hemiptera; family Fulgoridae; genus Zanna; species Zanna intricata. Next base: position 14,081 of record JAAAKQ030209002.1, on the reverse strand, counting down.
CAGAGGATTAAACTGAAATAAACCTTACAAGAAGAGAAATTTAATTATAGTGAGAATTTTATAAATATATTTTCATCGCTTACTTAAGAGATGGCAGCAGCAATCTCAAATATACACAGTACACATTTCTGAAAGTGAGTATAATCATAAAGGTCACACCACACTAGATGAATTTTTTGTTTTTTTATACATCCATAAATGATTCCAAAAGAATTGTTTTATGTCGGCCTTTTTTAATGCTGCAAAACAAAAATAGCCATCTTTATTGAAAGTAGCAGTAGATTTTGCTAATTATAAATACTGAGACCTAAGTACACAATATCAGTAAAGAAAAATGAATTCAAATGATGGTGACTTTATTTTAAAAATTGCATTGTTAAGCGCGCATTCTATAAGGCAATGCTGTCCAGAATTAGAGAATCAAAAGTATAAATAAAATATAAAGGAATTATTTTTAATTTTTTTTGCAGGTTTTTTCTGGGTAAAAAACGCTTCCGCGTCACTCAGATGCAATATATTTATTGTAATAAACATATCACATTCTACGAGACGTGTTTTTAAAGTAAGTACCGTTTTGAAATCAAGCCGATGCAGCACTGCAGTCTGTGTCTTGCACATGGGCATTGTGTACCTACATCTGTTGGCAAGCCACAGACGCCATTATGGCTAAAATTGATGGTGTTTACATTTACTTTTGCGTATTTAAAATGCCTCTGCCAATTGAGAATCCCGCCAACTGTGAAATATGTGCTGTTATTCATTTTCTATGTGCTAAAGGCGAAAAACCGGTTAAAATTCACTGTCAGATTTGTGAAGTTTATGTACAAAACATTATGAGTAATGGAATGGTACGGAAATGGGTTAGAGCTTTCAAGGATGGCCAAACAAACGTTTATGACAAGGAACGTAGTGGGCGACCTACAGTGATCACTGACAATTTGGTGCAAAAAGTCGATAAAAAAATTAAAGAAAACAGACGCTTCATGATTTCTTCATTATCATTTGAGTTCCCTCAAGTTTCAAGAAGTTTCTTTATGAAATTGTTTGTGAAAAGGTGGTTTGTGAACATTTTTGGTACAAAAGATACTGGCTTTCATGTAAAAAAATAATTATGAAAAGTCTTTGTTTTTTTTTTTAATTTCAAAACTGTACTTACTTTAAAACACGCCTCATATATCTCAACTAAAATAATAAAATTTCTGACTATTGTATAGCAATTGGTTTGAAAAACAACTAAAATAATTTAGATATCTCAGTATAAACAGATGAGATTGAAAAAAGGAAAACGTAAGGCTGAGCTGTCAAGAAACCACAAAACACAAGATAAGACATATCATACAGATAACATAAAAAACATATCATTATTGCCTACAGTAGTTTGTATGGTAACCTCCAGCTTAAACTTACGACACAATGCCGCATAGCACATACAATCCACAAGGATGCAGTTCACTGTGAGTTAACAGTTGCTGCAAGCACAGACTGGTTCATCTGTTTGAGTCATCAGATATATCCATGAGTGAGCCTAATGTGTATTCACAAACTGCAGATAATAAACTCCTGACTGTGAAAGTGGTGCTCCACTGTGAAACAGTGTTTTAATTGGGCAAAGTTTATTGTTCATGGTAGCATTCAAATTGATGTGGTGGAAATTGCCATCTGTATCATTTGGAGATTTTTTTTTAATTTCTTCAGTCACATCCTTTGGGCATTGATTTGAATTTGGAAACCAAAAAAAGCCTGTAAAATCCATTTGATGAAGTTAGAAGCATCAGACTCAGTTATTCTGTGGGTGCATTGTTGTGGGGCAGCAGCCAAGATCTGCTGCCAGTTTCTTGGTTGGAATATCACAGCATGAACCAATCAAACTGTTGCAATCATCTGTTGATTAACACACAGTCAAATAATTTGACAGACATCTGTTAACGTAATGTTAAAGACATTGCTGAGTGCAGGACAATTAGTGTGCATTTATTTTTAAGTGAACTGATATGGCCTAAACAATCATTTCTATAAGTTAGTTTTTTAATAATTCATTTAGTTCTGTCAGGTTTTTCTAAATATTAGACCAGATTTCACAATAGGTACTCACGGAATCCTTTCATTGTAAAATACCACTAATAAATCACGTAACTTGAAGGAGTAGTGTAACTACTACCTCAGTAGTATGCAAACTATATTATAAACAAATAAAGTCTAAATGGAACATTTTTGTTGTTTTCTGCTTCATAAAGTGATATAATTACATGTCCAATTGATAACTGCTAAAATTCCAATTGAGGTGATTCCGTTTTTTTTTTGCTTGATGAATTAATTTATCGCATAAGCTCAAAAGTTGCACATGGGATTATGAAAATTGATATTTTGTAGTATATGAAAAATGCTAATCGCAAATCCCTGATTGGGATTTGAACTTGGAATGTACATTATTAAAAGAGTTAAGATACATTTTGAATGGTCCCGTATGTGCATTTTTTTCTTGTTATTAGGGCAGTAGCACCAATTGCATGACTAAAATTCCAATTTGTGTGTAGTTGAAAAAGTTCAGATGACTTGTATAGACCTCATTCAAAATTTATTTATTACTTGTTATTAATAGTTGTTGCAGATAAAATGATTGGAGTTATTGTCAAATATAACAGCTTTGAAGTAAAAAATATAGTTTTTGAAATTAATAAAAAAATTTAATTCTTTTAGATTTCACAGTGGGTTAATTAAATACTTCTTAAAAGGACTGCTTTTTTTTTAGATGTATGATGTAATGCCTGATATGGGTTTGGATGCGATCTAGACGTTTCGTCATTTGGCTTCACTATGTAAAACTATTTATTTGCTCACAGATCTATGATCTTATCCTGAGCATAAGATCATATTTTTAAAGAGCAGTGTTTCCTTTATATTTGGTATTGTGCTGCTTACAGACCAACTGAGAGATTTTTGCCAATAGCTGCTCAATAACCCTAGTAATAAAATACCTATTGAATAAATCGAGACTTAATAATTCCAATATAAAATCTTCTGTATCAGTGTTCTTTTGTTCTAATGTAGATAATTGAAGTTTGAAATAGTTCAGATTTAATATGTGTGTATTTAAAATAAATTTGTTCACTAATGTTTCTTGCTCTTGGGGTATTCATGTACTTCGTTTTTCCATACTCAGTTTTGTTTCCTCCTGTGTTTACTAAAAAAATGTGTGATATTTTCAAAAAATATAGAATTTTCTGAAGTTTTTTCACGTTTTCAATTTGATACATTATATTCACTATACATTATTCACTTTATGTCCATTAAATGTTTTTTTTTTATGGAAAAAAATAAATAATTTGTTATAGTTAGATTTCCTTACTGGACATTAACTAAACCTGCCTGACGTTACCTTCAGCTTTTTCCTTGATCTGAAGTTTATATCTTGATAAATTAATTTGATGATTCCATTTGTAGTATAAAGTGATTTATTGTTAACTATAGTGTGTTAAATGTGTGCTTTATGATTACCATTGACATAAAAAAAGGATTGTTCGAAGACTTATTACTTTGCAGTATAAAATGAATTATATTCAGAAATTTAATTTTCCTTATTATATGACTTAACTTATAATAATTGTATAGATTGTCCTAGCATATTATATGTCTGATTAAATAACTTCATTTTAAAAAATATATAACTGTTTAACTATTGAAATTTATGATTCCAGTTAATGAAACAGATGAGTTCAACCGATACTCCATTGGGTACATTAAGCATGTTACAACAAAAACAGAGAGAAACGCAGTCTGCATATATAGTTTTAAGTGGAAGCAAGCACGTGCAGACTCCGTAAGTTTTATATTATTGAAGTTTAGTATACATACATACATACACATATATATATATATTTATAATAGTTCATATCAGCTTATATATATATATATATATATATATATATATATATATATATAATTGTTTTCAATTTTAACATGGTAAAACAGATTTAGTTTTAATTCATTTATCATCATTTGGTTTTCTACCTGAAAACAGATCCCTTATACTATCATTGTTTCCTTCTTTTCTGCTCTAAGCCTTTGTCCCCTTGTAGTTTCTGATCTTAACTCATCTATTATTAATTAATAGTTCTTTTCTTATTTCCTTTCTCCTTCTACTGATCCTTCCAGTGCAGTTATCAAGATTGCACTTCCTCTAAACACATGACCTAACCAGTTGCCTTTTGTTTCGTGTATTTCCCAAATAAATGCACTTTCTGCTTTTAATACTGTTGTTCATCACTTCCCCATTCCTCACTTTATTCATCCATTTTACTTTTTCATCCTTCTATGTAACCGTATTTCAAAAGCTTCCATTCAGTCTCCCCTTTTCCTCAATGTTCAAGCTTCATTCCCACACAAAACATACTCCATACATAGAATTTGGCTAACCTCTTTTGTAATTTTTAAAACTCCAGATTTTCAATACATAGCAATTTCCTCTTCTTACTGAAGGCTTCCTTTGCCACGTCTACCTTTCCTTTTATTTATATTGTATTTTTCTAGTTCTCCGTCACATTATCCCGAAATATCTATAAGTTTCTACTTCTCTGTTCTTTAAAAGTTACAGTCATATAGTCACATCATCTTCTGTGCATACCGCTAAATCTTCTTTGTTGTTTACTTTCATTAGTTTTATATGTTTTAATTCAGAGGTTTATATATACAGAGTGATTCAGGAGGATAGGGCAATACTTTGACAACTCATTCTAGAGGCTAAAAATAAGAAAAAAGTTCATATAAACATAGGTCCGAAAACGCTTCATATGCGAGTTATACAGAGTGAATGATTTCGCCCGAATTTCAGTTCCTCCAGGTAAATTAAGGCTTTCTAAAATTCTGGGAAGGTCAATTAAGGGGCAAATTCAATTGTTAATTATGGTTTTTGAGCTGGGAAATCGAAAAAATAGGTCCCAGAATGTATCTCTCTTAGTTTCTAAGATATCCCATGCAAAATGCCAAAAATAAGGTCAAAAAATATATTTTTTTACGTTTGACATACAATAACATTGTTAATAAATGCAATAAATCATACAATTTTTAAACATAAATTGTAGATAATTTAATTATAAGAAGATTGATGAAAATAATGTCAACAGAAAACAAATAAAATTTTAAACATGTCGACTCTTATTAACAACAAAACAGATAATTTTTAACAAATTGAAAAAATTTTTTCGTGATGTACAGTATAAAATAACTGGAGGAAGAAAGAATACTTACTGTTTTTATGATAATATGCTGCTTACAAGTAGTATTTCATGTGGTTTAATAACTTTCAAAAATGCCACTGTTTTATTCAATGCACTTATCAACATGTTATACTAGATTTTGTGTTGCCAATCTGTTTAATGAAACCATAAGAAACAATTGAATTTGCCTTCCCAGAATTTCTGAAAGCCTTAATTTACCCGGAGGAACTGAAACTCGGGTGAAATCTTTCATTCTGTATAACTCGCTGACGAAGCGTTTTCGGACCTATGTTTATATGAACTTCTTTCTTATTTTTAGACTCTAGAATGAGTTGTCAAAGTATTGCCTTATCCTCCTGAGTCACCCTGTATATGGATCACTTTAGCAAATTCAATAAATTTATAAATGCATTAAAAAAAATTAAAGGAAAGTCAGTAAAATCTGAAGCACTTTGATTTCTTTTTATTAATTTATTCTAAAAAAGGAAATTTCAATAATTGAAAAAATATTTTACTACTACTATTTCCAAAACTATTCTTTGTTTAGATATTAATAACTAAACACTTTCTTTAGATATTAAGTAAACAATACTTGAGTTTATGATAAAGATCAGTTATTGCAAGCCCTAAACTATATACTTCATTTGTCAGATTTTATGAAATATGAGTAATTAGTCACAAATTAACTAACATTATTATTATTATTATCTTAGTCCAATTTATAGGAATTTTTTTTCTTGTTTCAGCGCATCCATTTCTAAAACAAAGTTGTGATTCATTTTCAAACATGAATTGTTAGCAAGTAAGTATTTATTTCTTCAGTTTGTAATTAGTAAGTTTTTCAGTGATTTATATTTATATACTTTATTTTTTAGTATTTTACACTGAAAGTAAATTATAATAGGGTTGACAGCAGTTCTATCCTAATGTGGAAGAAAAGCCGGTCTCCAGGCCTGGAGTGAGCACCTTGGTCTTTCATTCGGAAGTCCCATGTTCAAATCCCGGTCAGGATTTGACACACTACAAATCATTATCTCCATCCTCTGAAGAAATACCTAACGGTGGTCCCAGAGGTTAAAAGAAAAAAGCTATATGGAAGAAGACATTAGGGAGTAAACGCTGCAAAGTTATCTGTGGTTCATTCCATAAAATGGCATGACTTTAATGAATTATAGTAGCAGCACCATCTTAGAAAATTTATATTTTTTTCACTCTTATGTCTGTAGATTTCTGAAATGAACTTCAATAATTTTTATGATCAACCATACTCTAGAAGAAATACAAAAATGGCCCTGCCATCCAATAAAAATTATTTTTGCAAGCAGCTGTGCTTTTCTTACTAACTTCTGTAATTATTAAGAATTAATTTACTTTAAACATCTCAAATTTAAGAAAATTACATTCTACAAAATGAGTGATACACTTCCCACTTAGATTTATTTAAGATATTAAGAATCCGGTTGAAAAGCTGGGCTAGAAATTTTTTCACAAATTTGATGTTAAATAACTCAAGGAACAAATACATAAACTGATATTCTGTCTTTTTATTTACTGCAAGTGATTGGAGATAAAAAATAGCTACCCAATTATTTTTATATTTCTTTATTTAAATAATTATTATTATAAGAACAAATGCCAATTATGTCATTCAATATAAATAATCTATTTTAACTTCTTTGTTCACATATATTGAAAGTATTTTTTTAAATAAATTTCACAATTCTCTCTGTATATTTATGCGATAAGAAATTTTTGATAAAAAAGAAAATAATTGTTAGTATAATTTTGATAATGTGATAAATAATATTGAACTTTGATATTTGTTTCAGGTCTTACAAATATTTGTTTCATCCAGTCATTTGTAATGAATTATTCTTTCATGAGTTTCTGAAGCGATTAAAAGTTGTTATAGACCTGTATATAAACAAATTAATAATAAACTACTTGCTATAATACATTTTTTAATCTTATAATTGTTTTATCCATATATTTTATAAGGTGTGTTTTTTATGGTGTTTTCATTATTGATTCTTGTAAGAATTGTTGCCATACTTCAGTTGAATTTATGCCACAAATGGCTGGAAGATGCCTCCTTCATACAATCGCATAAGCTCTATCATTGCTGTCTGTACCTCGGTGTCCTGGTACTCAGTGTAACTTATCTGTTGTTGGTAAAAAGGGTAATCAAAGCCTCATAGCTTTCTTACATCAGCTATAATTAAACCACTGTTAGCTTGTTGCTTATACTGATAGTGGAAGATACGCTTGCTCTCTATTGCTTGGCTTGGTTGTAACACTTAATCAGATATGCTCAGCCGTATGTATAATATCATTGGTGTAATGCTTCAGATATGCTTAATCAGTTTTATGACACTAATTTTTGCGGTACAAAAGTGAATAAATTTCACTAGAAAGACTGTTCTGAACTTATGGAGGCTTAATTATCAGGAAATTCTCTGGTAAGTACCTCACACTTCAACTGTTCTTTCATCGTTAACCCTGTTACTATCGGCAAAAACTACTGGACTATTTTTGGTTGTCAGGTGTGAAATCTCTCCGTTCTATTTTGGCCCTAACGTAGTGAATGGATGTAGCCATGAGATTCAAAAATAGAGCTTTAAACTTGTAAGTATCAATATCGTCCTGTTGATATATCTGTGTTGTATATTTATTATAGCAGTAATAAGGTTACATACTGACAGTCCTATTTATTATATTTTGCTGAGGCTTATTTGAAGTCCATCATGTAAGATTATTTTTGGTTAACTAAGTTAAGTATTAACTGTAATTAATTTCAAGTATTTTATCTGTGTTTGGATTAATTTGCATGGTACTATATTATACGAGGTGTGATAAAAAAATACGGTGAATGAATTTTTATAGCAGCAATTACATACGCTGCATCTATTTCAACTAGTATGTCTCATACCCTCATGTGTTGAGACAGGCAGTGACAAGTTTGAACACATTCTGGCTCAGTCTGCTTCTATAGCTGCTACAATGAGGTTGTGTTTGCAGTGTCTGTTGTGAAACATGCATTAACATTAAGTTTTGTTTCAAGTTGAAGAAAGTCCCAAAGAAGAGCTTTCGAAATGAATTCAGTGTATGGTGATAATGTGGTAACTTTGAAGACTCTTTACATGTGGTATGAGTGATTTAAAAGTGGAAAAGAATCTGTTAAGGATGAGGAATGGTCGGGACGTCCTTTGACCTCAAAAACAGATGAAAATTGCAAAAAGTGGTCAAACTTGTTCGTTCAAACAGGCGAATGACTATTCAAGAGCTTACTGAAGAACTTAACATCTCCAACGGGTCCGTGGAAAGCATTTTAACAGATGATTTGCAAATGAGATGAGTGAGTGCCAAATTTGTTCCAAGACTTTTTACTGATAAAAAAAAAAAGAAAATTGAAGGATTGTCTTCATGCAGATGTGGACTTCATATGGCCAAAATTGTTACTGGGAATGAAAAATTTAATAGTGCTAATCTTATCATCATGACAAACCAAAGAAATTATTTCTCAGTTCATGAGTAATATCTAAAGTTAAATTTTATCGCTATGTATAGTATCGAACTTGTCGATGTGCTATTTCTAAATTAGCCCATGATGTCACCATCCTTTATAGAAACACAAAAAATGTGTAAAATAAATAAAAACTGCAACTCTGTGGCCTGCAGTGCTGGCCAAGAGAGCTTTTGAGCATAATGATTTTGGCCTGCCATGCAGGCCAAAAGTTGGCCTCCGTGGTGTGAGTGGTAGCATCTTGGCCTTTCATCTGGAGGTTCCGGGTTCGAATCTCATCAGGCATGGCATTTTTTACACATGCTACAATTCATTCATCTCATCCTCTGATTACATATCTAACAACGGTGGTTCCGGAGGTTAAACAACAACAAAAAAAAAAGCTGTGAGAACAGCTTACATAATAATCAATCGAAGCTGTGCACTCTGATATGTTCCTGCATTGCAAGTCGAAAGAGTTGAGAGATAGATTAGTAAAAAAATTTGTAGGTTGTAAAGGATTAATGACAGTTTATGAATAAGTGATGACAAGGTTCTCACTTCTATCTAGGAAAGTAGTGTATTATATTCCTAGCAGTGTAGGAATTTTATTCCTATCATTACATCTTTACCATTTGGAGAAAAAACCTAGCTCTTTGTGGGGGGGGGGGAATCCTCAGCTTTAAACAGCTGGTAGTAAGAGCTCTTAATGTTTTTTGCCCCCTTTCTTATCATAGTAACAGAAGTGAAATCTTTGGAGCAGAATTTCGTAAAAGCTGATTAACTTTTGTCTAAATATTGAATGAGGTAGTACAGATTTTAGTTATTGTTTTATAACCATTATCCATTTTAATGTTTATTCCCAAACCAGGCCACGGTTCTTGAAAAGCACAGTATAAATAACTCTGCTTTTGGATGATTGTGAAGATTAAAAGGAAACTGCTAAAATACATGAGAAGAGATTTCAATTTACATTTTTCTAGTTTCATTGCCACCATTAACGGTACAGGTACGTCCAGATCTGAAAGATGCAATCCAACTTCATATTTTTGTAGTAGTATTATTTGTTTTCATTAATTATGAAAAACTGTAATTAAAACAGCATGGTCAAATGTTGTTATTGTTCAGAAAGAAGTCTTTAGTAGAAGCCAGTTTGACAAGGTGTTAATCTCAGACAAAGTTTGAGTCGGTTACTTGACCTTTCAAAAGTGGCTAGCCATAATATAATAAGTTACAATGGAGTACAGTATATTAAGTTCTGGGGAGTATATCCCAGGTGATGTACGCCAGATACAAACATAACCTGCCAAGTTTCCCTAATTCATTTCCCACGTAATATTTACTTTTGATTGAGCTATAGCTCAAGACAGCATAGCAATGGAGTCTTCAAATCCCTCACTTCTGGCACAAAGTTGGTGGTAAGACGGGAACAGCACAAAATCTATAAAAAATAACTCGCAATCTCATCCCCCATCCTGATTAATTAGAATGTGAAAAATTTCTAGTTTTTACCCTTCCCTTTCACTCTGATAGAACAGTAAAAACAATGATTGAAACCAAGTAGTTTCTTAGTGGACTGAACAAAAAAGTAAAAGAGGTACAATGTATTGAGCAAGTGCATGAAGACCCATTGTTTCACCCAATATAGATATAAATATAAAATTATTTATAGTTCATTAAATTTTCAAAAATCTTTCATTCAATTCTTAAAACTTATAACTGCCTCCACTTTATTAGTCATGGCTGTATATCCTGCAATAAAAGAGAATACCAAACTGTCATAATAAATATACCTATAAAAAAGGCACAAAAACCTGCCAGATGGGATTTGCAGACAAGTTATAAATCTGAAAATATTTGAAAAAGTTTTAACAGATTTGATTTATATATCAGTTCTCTTCATTTTAGCTAAGTAATTATTCATCAAAATATTTTTACACTAAAGTATTATTTCAACACAACCCTCAGCTTTTAAGATCATTTCTTATATAATTTAACACACCCGTGTTAGTGGAAGAAAATAGAATCTTATAAGAGTATAAAGCTGCCTGGGTCACTCACTGACATTAATTCTAACCCATAAGGAGATCTAGGAGCGAAAAATGTCAAGGGAACTTTTTTGTAGGTGGTGCACCGAAACCGTCCAGAAAAATCCGATATCTTGAAATTTCCCTCCGCAGGGGGGTTTTACGCCCCCCAAAATTTTAGGGCGACTAGAACAAAACGTCTGGGGGAGACTTTTTGTAGAGCCCGTCGAACTGTCAAATAATTGAAGAAGAAAATTTGGCCCCTGCCTCCCATTGGGCCCAAAATTCCAAAAAACCTATTTTTTTAACATTTCCGGCCAACTTACCGCTCCCCTGAAACTCTCCCGCGGTCGAAATGGATATTCCTTTATAGGGCTAACCCCAAAGAATGATAAATTCCATACGAATAGCGGGAAAATTCTAGGGGGTCGAGTAGAACCCCAAAATTAAAATTCAGTCTTCAAGAGCGTGCAAGCCTTTTTTCGACATGCAAGCAATTTTCTTTACTTATCTGTGACCTCTGTTTTTTATTGGTGCCTCCCCTTCAGAAAACTCCAAAGTTTATTGTAGGCTTTTAACCTGATCAAGTGCTCGGGAAAAATTTTGAGATACGGGGTTTTTTTTGGAAAATTTTGTATTTTGTTGAGGCCTACTGATAATGTAAGGTATAAGGAGACCTTGCAGCGCAAAATTGATATGAAATGATTTTTTTTTAGTGTTGTTTGAAACCCTCGGAAAACGTTTAAAAAAATCGGGGATAGCCCCCCCCCCCCCCCAGAGGGGGTTAAACTTTTTTAATAAGCGTTTGAACGAAAAAACACAAGAGAACTTTTTGTAGGGGATCAAAATAAATCAAGGGACTCGTGTTCAGATCTCCCCCTCTGACCAACAGGGGGCTCTGGAACCCAATAAATATTTTAAGCTTTCCTCCCCCCGAGCACAAGGAAGCCTTGGAACGAAAACTGTCAAGTGAGCTTTCTTGTAGGTGATGCGCTGAAACCACCAGAAAAATCCGCAATCTTAATTTTTGGGGGGGGGTTACGCCCCCAAAAATTTTAGCGTGAATAGAAGGAGGCGTCTGAGCGAAACGTTGCGGGGAAACGTTTTCTAGAGCCCCTGAAACCGGTTAAGATTCCAGAAAAAAATTCGGCCCCTGTCCCTCATTGGGCCCAAAATTCAAAAAAACCTTTTTTTAACATTTTCGGCCGTCTTATTGATGGCCTGAAACTCTCCTGCAGTCGAGATCGATATTCCTTTATAGGATTAACCTCGAAGAACGTGGTACACTTCGGGGGACACCGAGGATCGGACTCCTCTCGACGGGGGGTGTTAAACTTTTTAAATAAGCGTCTGAGCGAAAAACCACAAGAGACCTTTTTTGTCGGGGATAAATTTATACTAAGGAGTCCGTGATCAGATCCGCCCTCTGACTAACAAGGAGAGCTCTGGAACCGAATAAATATATTAAGCACGCCCCCCGAGCACAAGGAAACCTCGGATCGAAAAACCATAAAAGGCCTTTTTATTCCTCGTTTAAAGAAACTTAGGGAAAATAAGAAACTCAACTTTAGTGCAATTTAAAGTTAGAAAAAGCGGATTTTTCGTAAATATTTTACACATACAAAATGGTAAGTGTGAAGTGATGTGGGTATGACATCTGGCCTTATAAAAATCTATAGTAAGTAACGAAAACGACATTCTAGTGAACGTTAAACAATCGCTCCTGTTTACTATACGATTTTCATACTTAACATTTGAAAAATCTCCAATAACGCTAATCACTAAATCTATACGTTAAGAAATTTCATGCATCCACGCCTATCTATTCATCCGACATCGCAAGCGTCCGGCCGACCTAGGACGCGAGTCCTATATACCTATATAAAGCTGCATGGGTCACTCACTGACATTAATTCTAACCCATAAGCCGACCAGAAAAATCCGAAATTCGGAGATTTCCCCCACGGTGGGGTTTTACGTCCCCCCCAAAATTTTAGCGCGACTAGGAAACGTCGCGGGGAAATTTTTTCTAGAGCCCGTAGAACTGTATAAGATTCGAGAAAAAAAATTCGGCCCCTGCCCCCTATTAGGCCCGAAATTTAAAAAAAACCGGTTTTTTTTATATTTTCGGCCGTCTTACCGCTCCCCTGAAACTCTCCCGAGGTCGAAATCGATATTTCTTTATAGGTTTCATCTGGAAGATTTTGAGATACTACATACAAAACTGTCGAATATTGTAGGGGGTCGGGGACAACCCCAAAATTAAAATTTCATAGTCTTCGAGTGTGCAAGTCTTTATTTGTCATACGAGCAACTTTCTTTACTTATCTGCGACCTATGTTTTTTATTGGTGCCTAACCTACCGAAAACTTCAAAGTTTATTATAGGCTTTTAAACCAATCAAGTGGGTGGGAAAAATTTTGCGATACGTGGGCTTTTTTGGAAAAATTGTGTATTTTTCTTGAGGCCTACTCATAATGTAAGGTATAAAGAGACCCTACAGCGCAAATTTGATTGGAATTCTTTTTGTTTAGTATCCTTTTTTAGCCGGGGATCAAACGAAACTTGTGAGCCCACGGTCAGATCCACCCTCCAACTAACTGAGGGACTGTGGATCCGAATAAATTTTTTTGAGCCGGCCCCACGAGCAATAATTTTAATATATAATTTTTTTTTTTAAATAATTTTATTATGTAATGTGGGAAATTTGATATTTATATAATTTTTAAAAACATGTTGAAACGTGTTTTTAACACATGTTTCAACACGTAAGGCCGTGACGACATCGTGATTGCACAACAGGTTGAAACACGACATCGCAATCCGCTAAGAAGCAATGTAGGTTAATTATAGATGTAATAGGAATTAGTGAGGTTAGATGGGAAGAAAAAGCTTTTGGTCAAGTGAATTTAGAATAAATATTTCAGCACCTAATAAAGGGCAGACAGAAGTAGGTTTTGTAATGAACAAGAAGATAGGGATGAGAGTAGAGTATATCAAACATCTTAGGGAGAGTCATTGTAATAAGGATAAAATCTAAAATAATAAGTCGACTATGATTGTTAACGTCTATATGCCTATAAGTGCCCATGATGAGGTGGAATGTGTACACGAAGAAATTGACGAGCTAGTAAATACGTAAAGGGGATGAAAATTTAATAATAGTGTGAGATTGGAATGCAAGAATCGGAAAAGGCAAAGAAGGAAATACTGTAGGTGAATACGGAGTGGGCAAAAGGAATGAAAGAGGCGACCGACTTACTGAGTTTTGCACGAAGTATAATTTACTAATTGCCAACACCCATTTTAAAAATCATAATAGAAGAATATACACATGGA
>JAAAKQ030208991.1:0-11684 GCA_010016005.3 Zanna intricata | reverse complement strand
GGATGTAACGGAAATAAAGATGTAATGTCATGTCGTAAGATGTCAACGACTATGATCTTATTTTATTAATTGACGATCGACTATTATGAACGTAACAATTTTAAATCAATTTAGCTGTAATTATATATAAAAAATTTATATATATGAATATTAAATGAATAACTTCAAATATTCCCTGATGATGGAGAATTGACTCCGAAAGCGCTCTAATATTTATATTTAAAATTGTTGGCAAGTGGAAATATTTTATACAAAACTTTTTTTTTTTTAATTTTCGAAACATTCTGTATTTTTAATGTAATTTCAGCACACCTCGAGCGTAACGCTAAGCTTTCCAAAGCCTTGTCAAACAATTTCCTACTTCAACTAGAATCCGAGATAAATTATATATGCAAATCATTTACCCAAATCTATATTTATATAAAATTATCAAGATGAATCTCATATAAATCGATTTTAATTGTTCTTTAAAAAAAATTGTAAGTTTAAACATTTTGGGGGCGTTAGAAAATTTTGGGTTTGATTCTCAATATGAGCGGTGGGTGAAAAATATTTTAAAAATTAATGACTTGGGCGTAGATTCACGTCAGTTCTTCCTACCTGTAATCTCACAGTATTAGGCATTATGAAAAATATTAATACTAAATAGAAAGTCGAATTTAATTCATGCCGATTATATGTACGGCTTGGCTTACCTTGAAACTTCTTAGTTTAGGATATAAAAATCTGTATAATGCTACTTTATTCGCGTGAGGATTAGTTCTCGCGGGTTCTAAGGTTGTACAAGACTACACTTCATTCTCATTCATACACATCATCCTCATTCATCCTCTGAATTAATACCTTACGGTAGTTCCGGAGTCTAAAAAGATAAAGAGAGAGGGTTCTAAGGTTCAAATCCTAGAAAAGATAAAAACTTTTATACGCATTTGAATACTAGATCGTGGATACCGGTGTTCTCTGGTGGTTGGGTTTCAATTAACCACACTTCTCAGGAGTGGTCGACCTGAGATTGTAAAAATCTACACTTTATTCACATTCATACACATCACCCTCATTCATCCTCTTGAAGTGTTTAGCCTCTGAACTACCTTACGGTAGTTCCGGAGGCTAAACAGATAAAGAAAGGGAGTCGCCGCTATATTAAGACATTAAATTTAGTAAACATATTAATAACTGAAGAAACATATACTGAGATAGGGGTATGACCGATAAATATATCTATCGACGTAGATAGTGACATTAAGTTTAGCAAATCTTTTATTTATTTATACATTTTTTTATGATTTATATAGTACTGCAAATGATGAGGTTTGAGCTGTGTTAAACATTCCGAGGGTTAAGAAGCTTCGTAATGATTGGTTCAGTACTTTCGCGATTAGAGGGAACAAACAAAGACGTTTCTTTGTATAGTGATGAGATACCACTTAAAGATGAAGAAATTTGGTGTAAGTTGAATTATCTCATAAAAAGAGCTTTATGCGGTTTTGTTATCGTTAATATCAAACACTTACTATTACAGTTTATCCGACGCCGATAAACTGCTGACCATGATTAAGGGAACAGTAATCTACCGGCGATGAATGGATAATCAGAGTACACAATAGGCCCATTGTATAACAAGTGTAGTAGATGACAAAGACAAACCCTCACAATTACAAGTACTGGTATACGTTAAAGTATACTCTCTGGCGTGTATAAGTGTCCACGCGTCAGAAAATCTGTAATATTTTGAACAGGAATCAAAGTTACGTTTACTTAGGTATAGGACCAGTGATAAAAAAAGCCCAGCGAATAAAAGACCAGTTCTATTTTAGAAATAGAATAATATAAGACACACATTTTACAATTTAAGATGTATCTATATTAAAAAAAAATCCTTACATCTTACTTTGATCAATAAAAAATCTTCAACAACTGTTTATCTTCATCTTACTAACAAGGGGTAAATTATTTTTGTCGATAAAAAAAATCCGATTCACACATTCCCTCGTTCCCATACATTATTATAATTTTCAGTATTTTGAAATCATCTATCAATAAAATTAAAAATCAAGCTTATAAAGTTAATTACGAATGAATGGTCTATCGGTGTATTTCTGTTTCACATCTCATAGAAAATCTAATTTGGAACCGCATAACTTCCTTTACGAAAATCCACGAATTATACAATTCTAAACTATGATTTTCTATTAATATTAATAATCGGATGTTTGACTAAATCTACTACATATACACATATGTATTATGTCTTTTAAATTACATATACACATTTTTAAAAGTGCATAACTAATAACTTCCGATTTTTTGTCATATATATATATATTATTTTATTGTTATTATTGAATTATTATTCATTGTAACTTTTTTTTTACAATCGCGAGTTAATAATTATTAATAAAGTAATATATTGAAGTTAAAAAAAAAACGGACATGAAGCCTGATTCGAACCGATGCACCTCCCCTTGTAAGATCAAAATATTTCATTATTAAAATTTTATTTGGCTGTAATTCTGAAACCAATGAAAATAAGTACTACTTATAATACATCGTTGAGAAGCTCTCAATAGGAACTTATAATAGCAGTTAAGAAAAAATCCAAAATCCAAGTTTTGTTTGGATTTTGGGCTTTTTTGGACACTTTTGGTTTAGTCGATAGCAATCTAAAGGGGAAGTGCAGAATTAGATCTTCCTAAATCCTAAATATTTTCCTAAATGCAAAATTTTAACATTCTACGCTAATCATTTATGAATTATATGAGACACGTATAGACGTCACGCCGAAACTAATAAAATGGATTCAGGGACGATTATAACGAACATTTATTACTTTGAAATCTGAAAACCGAAATTTTTCGCGATCACAAAACATCTTTACTTCGTAAAAGGAAGTAAAAAAAAAGTACTTCTGTACTAATGAAATGAATGGCTTTAGATAAAAACAACAATAAAGACTGAAAAAGGATGAGCTGAAGATCATGCCGAGGGGGTGAACTTGATAAAATTTTACAAGCTTAAAATTTCATAATATGTAACTATTAAACAAAATGTCACGCTGATTTATAATCTACGTCCAGCAAAAACTTCTGAAGATAAATTAATGAAAATTTTTATACACGTTCTTCTTACGGTGTAACTGCATACTAAAAAAAGGATTTTTTGAAATTCCAAGTTTAAAGGGTAAAATTAAATTTTACTTTTTTTTTAATTTCTCTACATCAATTGAAGATATCAATTGATTTTTTTTTCAATTTAAAAATATATGTGTATGTAATCTAATAGGCGTACAAGGAAGTCATATGTAGGCCACATCAGATTAAAAAAAAAAAAATTAACTACCTAAGATTTACTAGACGGTCTTACTTACAATTAATTTTAAAATTTACTTTTAACGTAAACATAATTTCAATTTTAGATTCTAAATAATAAAATTAAAAATCTTTCTTTTTTTACGTACTCATTTAATATGTATTTAAGTACGTAATGTATTTATTTGTAGTACTATTTATAATAAATAGTACAGCATATTATAATATAATATGGCATATTATATTAAAATATTTACATCATAGTAGCGGCACTATGACGCAACTTGATGCAAATATACGATTAATATAACTAAATGCAAATACACTGTCTACCAGTATGAGTTCCTAATAATTCAATATGCAGATAAAAAGATAAAGATATGTAGATAAATCAGTATGTGCAGTTTTCTATTTGTTTCTTTTAATTAAGTGTGACATCTATCTTGTATTATATATATTTTTTAATACTAACTTTAAATACTTTCTTTAAAATATTACGGCCAAAAATCTCGGTCGAGTTCGTTAATGGGCAAAATCGGACTTTGGGGGTGAAAATTTAGAGAACTTTTTCGAAAAAACAAAATATCGCTATAATTTTCTTATTAAGTAAATTACCGAATTTTTTTTAAAGTTTCTACTATTCTTTGGAGAAGGGTCTAAAACCTATCTAAGGAAAGTTTTTTGATATCACAAACTGTTGGCCCCGGAGGGTAGAAAATGTGGGGTTTCGACCACAAAAATAAATCATACCTCCCTTAATAGGCACAGTATCGAATCGGTTTGAAGTGGTCGTTAGTCCTCTAAACATTACCTAACACTTTTGTCAGTAATAATATTTGATATGACCAATCCTTATGACAAGGGATGACTAAACTCTTGCTGAAATATAAGAAGATAGGGCCTGTCGTACGCTACACAAGTGAAACTTTTTTCATATGCAACCACTGTATTGAGTAAATTTGTATTTTTTAACTTTAAGATGAAATCTTTTTTTATCGCCTACTTTTTTTTTATCGATGAGTTGCAAGGAATACCATTTACGTACCTTCACAGCGTATCCCTTTGGGAGAGTGTCGAAATCGCAATTGTTTCGCAAGATGTTATTGAAGTGCGTATGTGAGCCTACGTTTCTCAGCGCATTCCCTTCTCCTCTCACCGCTTCACCCCTCCCAGGGCTGGACCCGCAATTAAGCATTACTCAGCTCTGGGAGGTGCCTTCAAGGTCGGGAGATCTAGAGACCCCGAGCATCATCACCACCGCCCATCCTGCAAGCGTGGGAAGCACGAACGACGCTCCGCAGTGGGTTGTTCTTCACCCCTTTGCTCTCCGATCTTGATTTTCATCTGAGTAAAGGATTTTCACTTGGTTTAGGAGCTTCTCCTCCTCTCTTCTATTTCCTTGGTCTTCATAATTAGCATCACAAACTTCGAGATATGCTTAAAGTTTTGCTCGCCGAGTAGCATTGTATTTATGATGCTATCCGGATTTCCAACGACTAAATTCTAGTACTCTTCTGGCGCAGAACTTCCCAGCTCATTCATCGAAATACAACGTGTTACAGCATATCCAGGTCACCGTAGTAAACGCAATAAGGGTCTGTGGCTCTCCTCCTTTTATGTAGATAAGTTCTGAAGTCCCATGGCCGGTCAGGAATTGGGCGAGCCAAAAGTTCGGCTCACCAAACCCCCTCCCGAATCACGGTTCCATTTGGCCTATTAGGCGTGCGTCCACTTGCCTTTAGTGGACACGTCCCACCTCTCCTGCCATTCACGCTTCACATCCGTGTGGGACCATGCTTCGGTCTGTCCATCATAAATTCTTGCACGTGCCTTCACCACTTGATACAGTGGCGGTATCATAACCGCCAACATAATCGCGTCAAATGACACCGAGATATAAGCTGAAACACTCGAAGTGCCATTCTCCTTTATATACTTTCCACGACCTCTTGTTCCCCTCCACGTCCATCGCTCTTACCCAGACTGGAGCTCGATATAAGATTGAATTTACTACGTGGGCATATAGCCACTTACGGGAAGCACGCAGCCCTGCCATTAGCCAAGCTAACATCTGCTGTTAGCCTGATGAGGCTCCTGATCGTAGCCTTTTCACCTGTATTCTTTACGTGGCTCGTGAATCATCTCCTACGATCCCCAAATATCAAAATTTGGAAGATACCCAAATACTTAACTGCGTCGTGTCTGTCGGCGGAGCACCTTCTGACCGATCGTTGTGAGTATGGGTGGAATGCGATGTCTTCCTGCCATCACAATGTAACATGACTTTTCTTGGAAGATGTAGAGCCCTTGTTCCCTCATCCATGCAGTGATACTGGTACGTGCGTCCTCTGTCGCAGTCTCAACCTCGATTTCAGTTCTCACTGCCATCACTAGGGCTGTTATCCTCGATGGGGTCGAGGGGTATCCTCGTCCCCAGGAGTCATCTTCAAATTCGTGACAAAGTTCCTTCCGGTGTTGTCTTTTTTCCAACTTAATAGCACTTCTTAGAACCGCCCTGGCTACAGAATACTCGCGGTAGTTGCACTTGATCCAATTGGGGGCTCCTTCTCAACTTTTTTTTCTTTTTAATGAGCGAATTCGTAGTGGATTAATGCTTAATCAAATAACAGTTCTACACAATTTTTACAAATGTTTTATTTTAAAACTTTTACTCGATTATAAGAATAAACCTTCTTTTCTGATACTCCACTTAAAAAACAACTTACATTTGACGCAATTAGGAAGAATGAAAGGTTTGTAAAATTATTTTTTTTTTAATGTATTGGAATTTTATCTGGTAAATTATTAATACACTTCAAAACCTCCCACAATCGAAGGAAATTATCGAGTTATTTAGGTCTATATATATATATATGGAATAAATATTACATTAATATATTTATAAAATTAAAAATATTCATTAAATTATAAAGAATTAACAAAATATTAACTATTTATTAAATCTTATTATCATCTACAAGGTATGCAGATTCTAACTTCTAAAATATTTAATTTTTTCATATTTATAAACTATAGAATCGTATCGTATTTTTTTTTTATCAATTCACTAAAAATAAATCTTTCTGTTTGAGTACATAAATAATATAATTTTTTTAAATATTTCTCTAATATAAGATATAATTATATTAAACTTAGATTAGTTTAATATTATTCGCTGATGAAAAAAAGAAAAACTGTATTAAATTCAGTCTCCTCATTTTTAATAACTTAAAATTAAAAATTGTTTGCTAAATAGAGAAACAAAATGAAAGCGAGACAGGATTCTAGAATCACAACTTGATGTAATTTAAGCTATGAAAGGGAGAGATAATGAAATCCTCTTAGTTATTTACATAGGGAAGGAAGAGTCTAAAATAATCAAAATTTTAATTCTGTTTAGAAACTAAATAAGCTGCCCTTAATTAATGTACACTTAACGCGTAGAAAATGCGTAAAAAAAATAAATATTCTACAAATATTTTTTTTCCTAAGTATTTGTAAAAAGACTGAAGAAAATATTACTAAAAGCAGGTTTAAAAATACGGACGTTATATATAACGTAAAATTACTGAAAAACAACATTTAAATGCAGAGCAACACATAAAGCAAAATCTCCTTTAAATTCTGTATTATTATAATACGTAAGATTATATTCTATTTATTAGATTAAAGCTAAACACGCTGTCACTTGCAAATGTATGCCACTACTAGAAGCTTATGTCTCTCATTAACAAATTTACGCCATATTAATTCTTAGAAACAATGAAATATGCCAGAATATATTTTTCCTAACTTTGAAAACTTTATTGCTTATTTTCAGTGTAATTACGTGGTTAAGTGACTGAAGATCAAACTGTTTCCCGCTGAGATTGCTTATATGAATCTCACCCAAGTACAATGTTTACAAAGCTTAGAAAAAAGCATTAGATTTACGGAAAACAATGTTACCAAATATACTCTTATAATCGTAAGGTTCAATTACGCATGCGTCAACATAGCGAATGACATGATGGATGGATCATTCTTTTTGTTACGGTTTTTTTTTTTTTTTACCTCCGGAACCACAGTTAAGTATTACATCAGAGGATGAAGATGAATGATGTGTAGCGTGTGTGAAAATGCCATGCCATGCCTGACCGGATTTTGAACCCGGGTTCTCCGGATAAAAAGCCGAGACGCTACCACTCGCGCCACGGAGGCCGGCGTTGTTCTTTTTCCTAACTAAGCACATATACGAGACGCTACCACTCGCGCCACGGAGGCCGGCGTTGTTCTTTTTCCTAACTAAGCACATATACACGCTCGCATGGACTACTGTACCAGACGGCAGCAGTCGTATTTTGTAAATACAGCGGGTTACTTCTTAACCGTCTAAGGCAATCGGGAAACAGAAAATGAAGAATTTTTTGGGAGTGAAAAAAAATAAAAAAATTAACTTTTGATAACAGCGGCTGACAGATACAGGTGGTGATTACTAAGCTTTGCACTGTATATTTTCCTCAAGCAGAGTAGTTCCTGAGGGCTACATGGTAGTGTAATCAAGATGTCCGATGCCTTCAGCGAAGGCCAAGACTGAGCAGACATTGCTGATGTAAATGTCTTTCGAGGCATTTGCATCAGCGGCATCTAACCAAGGCCGATCGATTAGCGTGGAATGTGATCAGATCGAGGGAAAAAAGACGACCTTCGGTAAAGCCAATCATGGCTAGGAACTGAGGGAATGGTGTGGTAACCGGGATGCCAAGAGGCTGGTTGCTTCTCCCTCGGGGCTAATTGAGATGTACATACGTAATTTAATAGTTACCGTACATCTCTAATGTTAGTGCAATAGCTAAACTACTAGCCGTGCGAGGATAATTAGGAAATTTAAAATAAAATCGTTAAATGCTTTAAAGAAAAACTGTATAATGAAATTAAATTTAGAATAAAAAGAATAAAAAAGAGAGAATAATTAGTTTAAATTTTGAATGAACATTAATAAAATAAAAAGTATTTAGAAAAATAAGAAATGTATAAATTAATATTATTTTGACAAAGTTGTAGTGAATTTTGAAAACTAGTATGACATTTACGAAGTAAATAATAATAATTAACGGTGTAATATTATTACTTAATATTTAGCACTATACTTAAAATTAATTAAGATTTGGAAGAAACAAAACAGTAATTTAAAAGTATTTAGAAAGAAAAATACTGAATAATCATTAGATAAAAGAACAAACTGATAAATAAGAAAACAAAGTGTATACTTATTTAAATAACAAATTTTTTTAATTAATATATGTATATGTAGTACACTTAAAATTTTTCACCTCAATTTAAAGTATTTTGGAAATAAACCGTAAACTGGATTTAAATTTCATATATCCGCAACAAAATTATAAAATAACATAAAATTAAAATAAACAGGTTATTAAATTATAATAAAGAAGACGTTCATTGAGTACGGTAAGATTGACGAAATTTGCAGTCTTTTCAATTGATTAAAATATGAGGTAAAATTCCTTGAAGAATAAAATTTATATAAAATAATGGAGCTACTACTCTTTTATGTGAAAAATTAAAGATAGATTGATCCACTTCGACGAAAATTAATAAAAAATGATTACTTACAAACTGAGTGTGGTTGTTCACGAGAATACAAAATAAAACTTAATTGAACTTGAAAAGAATTAAACATTTGAAAAACTTGTACACTTTACTAAATTATACACAATTTGAACGAAATTAACACTGAAGGATTGAGAAGAAGACGATGAAGAATGGATCCATGTTCAGTCGGTTAACGTGTTGTTCACATGGTAGCAAAAGTCCGACTAACGAAAAAAGGGCTATAAAACAAAGAAGCGAGCACACGCTAAGATGCGCGCGAACGCGTGGTCGCGTCTACCAAGAAACAAAAAAAATTAAACGTGTGGAAGTATAAGGAATTACGTAATCGGCTGCAAAATTGAAAAATAAAAATTGATAAAAAGGCAATTAACATTCCCCAAGCAATAAGTCATACGTACATGGACTGGCAATAAGAAATAACCACAAACAAAAAATAAATTAATGACTCAAACTTAACAACACAAATGTGTTAACATCTAACATGATTATTGAATTTTTCTAAGACAACTAAGCATTATTTACATCAAATATATTAATAATTTATTAATTTTCAAATTTAAACGCTTTATTGCCGTATTTGTTGGCAATGTATAGGTAAAAATAGGTAAATAATACAGAGGCAAAGGGCATTAATGGTGATCATATTTTATTTCCTAACAATTTTTAATCATTATATTGCAAAAATTTAAACTAAGAAAACAATCGAGAAATCCGAAACGTACATACAAATAATATAAACTTCTTCTTTTACTTGCCAGTTAATTAATATTATTCCACAGACAAGGCAATTATTTAAAAAGTATTCCACTTATTTAGAAAAAATCTGATTTGGACATCATATGACTTTCTTGGACGAAAATCCAAAAAAATACTATTTTAAAATATAATCTTCAATTAATAATAAATAATCAGATGTTTCACCAAATCTATTACATATACACATATGTAATAATGCCTGTTAAATTACACACACACATTTTTACAAGTTCATAAAATTTTATTTCACTAATAACTTCTGATTTTTTTCATACATTTTTTTATTATTATTATTGAATTATTATTTATTGTAAATTTTTTTATTTTACAATTACGGGATAATAGCTGTTAATAACCAATATATGTAAATTAAAAAAAAAGGAAATGAACTGCGATTCGAACCGATGTACCTTCACTTGTAAGATCCAAATATTTTATTAATTAAAGTTTTATTTGGCTATAACTTGGCTAAAGTATGGCGGATGCGGAATAGACTCAAACTTCAGCTTGCTGAGATCCATCAGAGAGTTTGCGCAGTACCCATCGTGCACAGATTTTACGGCAATTGCTCGATAATATGACCTACTCATTCGTTAGATATGCCTAACTGAATAACAATTCGTTACTGGATGATTTGCTGATCACTTTGAAGAAAATCGTCCGCTTCCTTTCGATGTTTCTCGTCAGTCACACAAACTTGTCATCCGCTGCGGAGGTGCGTTCTTAATTATCGCTTTACCTGATTGACATTCGCGAAATTTAAACGCCCACCTAATCTCAGTACTTCTGTTGACAGTTTAACTACCATTAATCGTTTTGAACAAAGATAAACATTCGTAGGATTCACATTTGCTCCTTTTAAAAATTCGATCAGCGCGCTGTTTTAACCGTGTTGACATATGGGGCGTACTCGACGCTATTTTAATTGCTACTGAAAACAGACCGGTAAACAGATTTCAACGCAATATCGCAGGTTTCTAGAGGGGAATTTCAGCTATCATGTGCTGCCACGCCCAATTCGATAGTACCTCTTATCTCCGTGTAGCACGCTAGTGTGTAAAATTTATCAGCCAAGCCTTGTAGAATGTAACCTTAACCTAACTTCACTTTTGGGACCCCACAATCGATACGAATAGCTTATGTAATATTTACGAAGAGTTGTTAAACCAAACGTTGCGTATATGTGTGTTTGTGTACGTTTGAAAAATATATTAGGTTTTTATTGTAAAATAAATTATAAATTTCATTTTTTGATAAAAGATAAAACGATACAAAGAGTTACACAAATAAAATAAACAAGTAACCTAACCAGGTCAGTCCCTGAACAACCATCAGTGTAACTTTTCGTAGTAAATTTAATTACGATTCTCTAAATTGATTATAAACTTTACTGTACCTGTACACTAAAGTTAAGTGAATGGATGTTAAGAGTTTGTGCAAGTTACAAAGGTCTTCTAGTATCCTAACCTCTAAAGGAAATATAAAATGACTACACAGAAACGCTCTATACATATATATATATATATATATATACACACACACTAAAACTTTAAATAGTAATAACAAAACTATAATCGAATAAATAAAATGTATTTATTCGCTATATGTCATGAAAAAAGTACTTAATAAAAATTTAATAACTATGTTATAGACTAATAATTAAAATGTAAACGTTTCAGTAATCATTATGGAAAAGGGATTTTTAAAACATGCATCCCAAAATATTAAATTACAGGAAAATAATAATCAAATTACTGTTTTATTATTTTGTAAAAAAAAACCAGACAATAAAAAATCATCTGGATAAAAATTAAATATACACCCTTCTTGAAATATGATTATAATTATTAAAATAGTCTAATAAAAATAATAACAAGATTAAAAAAAAATCTGATGTGGACACCACATAACTTCCTTGGACGAAAATCCAAAAATAACATAATAATGTCACAACAGATAGACGTAGGATTCCTAGTCGATTTCGTTTTATATATATATATATATATA